>BJBW01006067.1:0-12249 GCA_004320125.1 Scolopax mira | reverse complement strand
AATCAGGAATGAAGGTAAGCCTGGGAGGAACAGGGTTTGGGGAAAATAATTTAGGTTTTTGGGTTTTTTCTTCATCATCCTAGTCTATTTTAAATTCACAGTAGATTAATTTTCCTCAAGCCTGACTTGCTCATGAAGGTAACTGGTAATTGGTCTCCCTGTCTTTACCTCTGCCAGTAAGCTTTTCCATCTTATTCTCTCCTGTCCTACACAGAAGGGCGTAGTTACCCTACCAGCTCAACCGGTGGGTTCAGTTGGTGTTATCAGCCTCTCAGGAGGAGCTTAGCTGTGGTATCCACCCAGCAGAGAGCCATGTCCTCTGCACTCACTAGAAGGGATGTAGTAACCCAGGCAGAGATCCCGTGGAGGGTGCATCCATCCTGGCTTCATAGCCATGTGCCAGAGCCTTTCACTGGTGACTGATGGCAGGAGTGAGAACAGCAGTGTGAGGTGCGACCAGGTGAATGAGAGAAAGGTTAAGGAGCATCAGGGAGTCTGAAAAAGAGATAGATGGTGGATTTGTGCTCTGCCCTGAGGCAGGAACAGCCACCAGAAAAAAAGCAAGCACCAGGGGGTCCTGTATCCTTCCCTGCCAGGCCGAAGGCAGTAACCTAAAGGAGAGTAGTGGATGGAGGCAAGTCCATGCTCTGTTTGCAAACAACAGGTCCAGCTGGGTGCCTTCCCAGGTTGGCTCACTCACCAGCTATGTCAGGAAATCACCTTGCTGATGACTTCCCACACGCTCCAGGAACTTCCTAGACTGTTTCCACTATATTGTATTTCCAGCAGTCATCTGGTAAGTTGCAGTCTCCCACACACTTCTCTGTGATGTGTGATCTTGGGCACAGTGATCATGGAATGGTAAGTTTTTGAATCTCAGAGAAGTTTTATGATTCTATGATCTGTTTTGAACTAGGCTTTGAAAACATACCTTGAATAAAATGTCAGTAAACAG
The DNA here is from genome assembly GCA_004320125.1 of Scolopax mira. NCBI lineage: Eukaryota > Metazoa > Chordata > Aves > Charadriiformes > Scolopacidae > Scolopax > Scolopax mira. Next base: position 11,294 of record BJBW01006067.1, on the reverse strand, counting down.
TTACTGTTTTAGTTGGTTATTTTCACACAAATATAACATGACAATAGAAAAGACATTTGAGCAATATACAGGACATGTTAATCTATACACACCGCAGATGCAGTTTAAGTAAAATGTCATACCCAGAGCTAAATATGAGGTGAGTTGTCCTTACTGTATGCAAACATCCACTAGTAAAAATCTCCAAAAAAGATGGACTTGTTTAAAACTTGTATCTTACTTCTCTTTTGTAAAGAGAAAAAAACCACAACACAAACCCCAAGAAAAAACCCGAACAATTTCAAGCTACTTAGATGAAAACTGATACTCTGTTAACCTCCTCAAATGTACAATTACAGAATAATAAGAATGCAATTTGAAATTGTAAAAAGGTGGTACACCTTTGGTGCTTTTAGATAATTAGGTAATGTTCTTTAGCTCTAAGTATTGTACATTTTCTTAGTGGTGACATAATTAAGATGAAACGATAGAATTTGCTGATAGTGATTAAATAAAGTAAATAATCAAATTGTTGTTGACAAAATGTTGGTAGATATAAATGAAGAATCACATTATGTGATATTATTGATACAATTTTTTATTTTACTGTTGTTGTTCTGATTGGTTTAAAAGTGCATCAAGGCAACTTCTTAGTCACTTTAGGCACAGAAATCTATTTCAAGGCCAAAAATGTGTTCTTTACTTGAGTTTAAGATGCATTAATTTGCAAGATAGGAAGATAGAGCAGATGTAAAAGTGGAGCAAACTTTTCTATAAACACAAAAATTCATATGTATCTTTCTTAAAGTTATTAGTGGCATAGGTAATTTATTGTAAAAACAATATTACCCAATATATATCTTTGTACGTTGTACTGTATAAAATAAAGCAATAAATTCAGCTCAAATGTGTTACAATTAATAGATTCAGAATGCAGAAATACGAATCTCTCAGAAGTTATTGCAACCTTCTCAGTGGTGTTTAGTCAGGAACAATATTTATTTTGGTCCTAAGGGGGGACAGTTTTATATCAAATAATGCTGCAAGACGTTATTATTCTTACTAATGTAATTTGGAACATCTGATATAAATCATCTCAGTTTCCCTGGTGTATTAATGCAAAACGCTTAGTTCCTTTGAGTATTAAATAATAATAATATATATGTCCTGTTTGGAGATGAGCAGATCATCTTCAGGAAAAAGCAAGATGAAACTTAGCTTTTCATGTTCCATACAGAATAATAAAGCAATATTATTTTTTTTAAATTTGTAAAAAGTTGTGTAAAATTCCTTTTATCGCCTGTATGTTAATAGCTGGAAGCATGTTAAAAACAGCTCTTTTTTGCTGATTTACTCAGAATTTGAGACAAACACTGTTAAGAAGCTGAATTACATTAGAACAGTTCAAGATGTTGTCCTGTTGTATCATCTTTGTCCATAGTTCTGCAGCTCCTCTCCCCTGTTTATTTTCACTGTTGGGCTCATACTCCTGATTTCTAACTAGCTGTTACCAGACATCTTTTGTGATGGCCAATATCTTTTGTGGTAGCCACAGCTGGACTTGTACACCTAGAAGACAGTGTTGGACAAAGAGGCTTTACCCGCTTGATACACTGATGCCGTAAAGCAGAAAGGTGGCACTTGAATGCAATCAGTGGAAAAATAGAAGAGCAGAAATCTGGTCTGTCCCAGTTACATCAGCCATCCTGACGGGCAAATCCAGTATCTCCTGAGTAAAGAGGAAACGCGAAAGAGAGGATAATTTGGTAAGTATCTTATGAAGATAAATTTCATATATTAGTAGTTGTTTTACTGTGGGATCACGGAAATTTTGCTCCTAGTCAAAGCATCTGAAAACAGTAGGTTTGCCTTTACAACATAGTAAAATGCCTTTTCCTGTATAAGCTGCCCTTGTACATTCAGTTACAATCGTAGAACTATACATTTAAATAAATTGATCTGGATCTAAAATATTCTGCATTATAGCATGCAACTTCAGTGCAAAAACACAACATGTATCCTTCTATAAAAATTATGGATTCTTTTTTCTTTATTTTTTCAGTCAGCTGAATGTATCCTGTCTGTTTTTTTTTTTAAGAAATAATTAACAGTTCAATGAAGCCAAGTGGGAGTTTATACTAAAAATCTGAGTTTAATCTTAGGAGTTTAGTAGAAACAGTATATTTACAGAAAATGCAAAACAGGCAGAGGACTGTCAACCCCAGGAGCCTTTTTTGAGCTTTAAGGTATTTAATAGCAGCTCTTGTTTCCTTAGTGGGTACTGGGAGATCTAACTCTTTCCTTTTCTCATGGTCTAATGCCAATTTAGGGAATGCCTCTGGGTGAACTCCATTTCAGACTGTAACAAAACGAAAATCTTTATTTAAGTGTTGCTGTCTTTTTTAAAAAACCTTATTCCTCTTTCCCTTCAAAATTCATGATGGTTATGTCATCTTTACTTTCCTTGGCATTTGAACAGTTCCTAACTAATAGGTGTCTGGATATATATACCCTTTCCAGTAATCGTTTATGTTCTGCATTTTCTATGCATATTTGGGACAGAACTCTTCATTTAGGTCATATTGATACTTGAACTGTTGTTTGCAGCTCAGCAAATCCAAGTCAAGTATTAAGTGCAAACTGCATAACTTTTGCTGATATGAAAAGGGATTCTGACATGGTGAGCTGACCTGGATTTTGAATTGATTGAAAAACCTCTATTTTCTGATTCAAAAGTCAAGAAACGGCCAGCTGTTCTGATGGCTTCATAAAAACAAAAACATGCTGTGCGTGACGGAGTAGAGATTGTCAGAATCACCTCTGGTCTCTTCTCTCCAATGCTGCAAAGGCTTATTCGAGTTTTGTGATGTACCTGAAGATGGTGGCTAAGAAGGTCTGCAATCTTAAAATCTTCAAATCTTAATTTGAAGTCACTGTGGAACTGTGGGAGAGATGCTTTGCTCCTCCGGGCTGTGTTGGTTTGTGATTACAAAATGGATCAGAGGGGAAATGTGGTTTGCAAATGAAAGCACAGCAGAGCAAAATCTTCTGCTACTGAAAGATTGAAGTGTTGTCCCTGCAACCAGAAGAGGAGTACTCGCCAGTTGAAGTGTAGACGGGGATCTACTCCACAGTGGAAAGCCCCTGGGGAAGGGGAAGGGCGTTTCTCCATGGCTTCATTGCAGGGGGACTGCTCGTGCCCGGGCCTGAGCTAAGGAGTAGTGCTTTCACTCTCAAAAACCCAGTAACGAGTGGTGTCACTCAAGGGTCCATACTGGGATCAATCTAATACCTTCATTGATGACATAGTGGGATTGGCCTGTAGTGACAGGACAAAGGGCAATGTTTTTAAACTGAAAGGGGGTAGATTCAGTTTAGATCCAAGGATGAATTTTACAATGAGAGTGGTGGCACGCTGGAACCGATTGCCCAGAGAAGCTGGGACGGCCACATCATTGAAAGTGTTCAAGGTTGGGTTAGATAGGGCTTTTGAGCAATCTGATCTAGTGAAAGGTGCTGCTGTCCATGTCAGGGGGATGATCTTTAAAGGTCCCTGCCAACCCAAGCCATTCTATGTTTATATGATTCTATAAAAACACTGTGCATTCAGCGCCTGTACCCGGCCCAGCCACAGTGACAGTAATTGAAACAATATTCGTTCATCTTTTAGCTCCTCCACACTTCTGCATATACTTGTGCTAAACTCCAGTGCATTTCCTTGGTGGCTTGCTGTTCATCACATACTTCTTCCCATAAACTACCTTATATTAGCAGACAGACTTGTTAAATTCAAGTGATTATAATACAGTATTTTGCCTTTTAGGGGGGTGAGGTAAGGGCATTGAATAGGAATCAGCCTGGAGTCAGATGATGTCTTCTAAGCTGAGTTAAAACCTAGTCATCAAAACCTCTCTTGAGTAAAATTATAACCCTTGACATTTTTGCTGGACTCTATTGAGAAAATCATGTTTGACACCTATTTCTCAAGGGTTTTTAATTTACTTAGAAAGAAAACGAGTCTCCTGGAAAAAGGCAACAGAGCGTTTCATGAATTTATAAACAATCAAATGGGTTTGACCTTTTAATGGGTGTGTTTTGCATCCCAGGAAGCTCATTTAAATTTAGTGGCAACTCTGAGAGTACTATGAAATAATAAAGTAGATTTTGTAATGCAGCTTGTTTCTCCGCTTCTAGATTATCAAGAAATGTATGCATTTATGCATAGAAGTACATGCTGCAGCAGACTACTACAGACAGATGTTCTTAATATTAATGGATTTAAATATGACAAAAATTATCTTTCATAATATTGAAGTACAAGTTGTTCATTATGAGGTGAAATTCTGTAATGCTCTGTTGGTTCCTTACAGCTATTTAATACGTGTGATTGAGAGCATTTATCATGTTCATCTCTTGGTGGACGTTCTTGGCTTCCTTTCCTGCCGTTTCTGATGCTTCTCAATGGTAAGTAAAACAGTTTGTGATCTATTTAAAATCTGGCTAAGTGGTGGCAGTTGAGATTTGTCATTTTTACACATCCTTGATACTAGGTGATTCTTGTTACTAAGTTTAGTTGTGGGTTTCGTGCTTGGATACAAAATGTTATCTTGTGGGTGGTTCTTTGCTAGCAAGTCATCCCTGCATGTCTAGGCACTCGTACAGCTTCCAGTGAATAAGAGATCTGGGCATGCATAAGCATACTTGTGCTAGCCTTTCACCCTCCACACAGTTAGAGCAAATAACAAAGTAACTGCAGCCAGAACATATAGCTGCATTTGAAGACACAATTAACATTTTATGTATAAATTATGTTAACTTTCTTTTTTTGGTGCTTTATGAAAGAGCAACATAATGCAATTGATTATCCCCTTTACAGTTCTTAAGAAAAAATGTCTAAAACTACATTGTAAACTCAAAATACCAGCATTTTAGGTTAATAAAGAGGAGCACACAAACAATTACTTTAACCTTATCTTCAAATTACTTTGCTATATGTACTTAAATATGATTTAATTCAATTTCTATGCAAAAAGATTGTATTACTGTTAAATCCTACATTTATTCTATTAGCTTATAACATGCAACCTGCACACTAATTATGTTTTCTTTATGCTTTTCATAATTTCCTTGTAATAATTTAATGATGTCTTATAATGAGATTAATTTTAAAGGACATTAGAGCACTTTAAAGACTGGCGTAATTATGCTTTATTTACACTTCTGTGAAATTTGCTGAGGTTAGTAATATTTAGAACTATTGTTATAAACATTGTAGGAAGAGAGGTAGAAAAATGCTACTGAGGGGATACATTACAAATGATGCAATTATATTTAAGAAATTTAATATATCACTGACAAGTTCAGATGAGGATGCATTTACTGATAAAATTGAAACTTGGGAATAAAATTTCAGGAGGTAGGCACCCATATCACATTGTATACTAAGAAGATATACTGTAACAGACAATATTATACACTTAGACTACTTTGAAAATTAAAACTAAAATAAACATTTCAGTCAAACATTTAAGAAAAGAATTAGGAAAAATTATTCGGTAAGCTGAGAAAATCTCTATAAAGTTCTTTAAAATACTTTTCTATACCTGTTATGAGTAACAGATAATTAATATCCATTTTCTTGAGAGAGATGTGTTATCATCCACAAAGTGAAACAAATGAGGCTATATTAAGAAACGAGCCAGGAATTTTAAAATTTTAAAATTTAAATTTTAAATTAAAACTGTATTTTTAAAATTTTGAGCAGTGTCAAAACAAGATTACTCTTTTAGGGACCTAAAATTTAGTATTAGATTGAATACACTTTAAAGAAAATAACTAGTTAAATTATAATGTACAGTTCCACCTTTAGAAATTTCTTTCCCTTGTACAATAGTTTTGAAATGCTTGATCATTTCTGTGTTGTAGCAAGGAAATTTGGACATACTTACAAATGCAGTGAAAGACTTTGTATCCCTAAAAAACAAACATAAGAATAATGATGCCTCATCTTATTTTGGAACTTATTTCTCTGTGTTAAAGCAATTCACAGACAAATAGGAAAAAAAAATATTGAGAAAATGTGCTTTCTTCACATTTGGCAGTGGTGTAACTGTTACAAGCCTGAAAATATTCACAGCTCAATTCGAATTTTGAAATACTGGAGATAGCTCAGAAGTCCACAAAAACAATTTATATTTTGGGAAACTTTCCTGTAGCAAATACTTCAGGAAGCTCAATCTTCTTAATATATAAAATCTTGTTTGGTTTGTGAGTATCTCTATAATAAAATGCTTCTCATATCTAGTAAGCAGTGTCATATAAGAAGATAATGGAAACTAAAACTAGACCAAATCAGATTATACATAAAGACAAATTTTTAGGAGTGTGAATCCTTGGAACACCTTGTCAAATTGTCAGATCATTAGTTGACATTCTAAGATCAAGATTATATGAGTTTTATTTTGTCCTACAGACTGATACTGCAGTTTGGGTACAGCAGGTTTATGACACAGATGTTGTTAAATCAATTAACAACAATGGATTTTATAATTGTGTATCTACTTCCATTTGCAAGACAGCATGAAGTTAGCTGCAAGTATGAAATACAAGCATCTATTTCAACAGCAAATGTTGTCAGAGCATTGAAGTAGTTTGAGGATCAAAGAGTAAGTTAAAACAGCTGAACAGATTTTTTTTTAATGCAAAGAATAAGACACAAACATCTGTAGAGTTTTTTTGGTGTCCATTTTTGTATCTTGCTCTGCCTGTGACAAAGTCATTTTTCAAATTTTGAGAAAAAGCAACCAGCAGACCTTTTAATAGTCATTGTTCATCTTTTAATGACTCCACCAATATAAAAGAAAGAGATGGCAAAAGAAACTGATGAAAAGTGATCTTTGTCCTAATTTACCGAGATCAGCAAACACCTTGTTGTGTTATGGTATGTATATTTTTGCTGTTGTTGTTTTTTAATGATTGCATCATTGTAATTCATGGGCAAGTTATAAAAATATTTGAATAAAAATAATTTCCTGAGTAGTCTTTAAAGCTGTTTTGGTAGAACTTAAACAATTTCCTTTGTCATTTTCCCCCAATTCCAAAATAGAAATGTAACAACTCATTCAGGTGGAACACTGATGTCTGCCTTTTCAAGCATTTTCAAGGCAAAGAACTACAATGATTCTGATAAAAAGCAAGATTTTGGGAAGACTGGCAAAATACCAATAGGGAGTAAGAAACGAACCCTCTACATAGGTTTTCATAACAAACATTTACAAAAAATTGTTCAGCTTCAAGCCAAGCTCTGTTAATTGTTTTTTCTTGGTATCCTGAGATCACAATTTTTAACTCTCTTTCTGAGATCTGGAGACCAAACATTTGTCAGTTGCCCAATTTGTTGTGAAAATGTTAGCTCTCCAGTGAAATTTTAATGTTTCAAAATGTCTCTTTCATATTAGACTTGTTTTGCTACTGCTATAAAATGTGTATTCCTACGAGAGGACACAAGAGGATCTCAGTGCTTAAAGTCAAACATGTTTTGCAATTGAAGGGGAAAAGAAAAAAAGCCTCTCTTTTGGCTGATACTATATTGCTTGACAATTAAGTTTACCATAAGAATTCTCAGTGTTATATTACTAGAGCAAGAAATTATTAGCACTTCCTGTTGCCACCGTATTATATGTTCAGATATAGAGAATTTAGAACAATATTGGAAATAACAATAGCAGTAGTTAATGTCTTCAAAAAGAATTAATTTTTTATGTTGATCGTGGCAAGATGATTTATGTTCAGCTCAGTAGCGGCCAGAAAGCTTTTGTCAGAATTAAAGTTTTTGAATTCCTAATTCCTAGTGGGTATATACCCACATGGAAACCTCATTAGAGGAGCATCTTTGTGGAACAAACACAGCACAAGCTACCAGACAGAGTAAGAAAACAAAGCTGTTTCTGTTACTTGAAGCTTTTATTTAGTACTTCTAGGAGTTCCAAATCTGTACTCTGGCAAATCTCTTGATATGCCTTTGGACAAGTTGCCTATGTCTAGATTAAATTTAGAAAAGTCCTTCAGCCTGATAGCCCTGCCACATGGCTGACACTGTCCTGGCCAAGGAGATGTCCCTCTCCTGCAGGGCTCAATCCACAAGGATTCTCACATCATCTGTTTGGCTGAGCAGCAACACTGACCAAAACCCTCTAAACAAACCTAAGCGTCCATCTTACTACTGCTGCCTTCCTACTTTCTGGCCCAACTTTTAGTTCTTTTCTTCAGAGTGGAATAGCTTTAATGGGAAGGAACTAGCAGAGCCTTATTTCTTCCTTCAAAACAGCTCATATTCTGGTCATTGCAGTACTCCTCTGAGAGCAAGACGTGTATCAGTAGCACATCTGACAGGATCCTCAATCCCCAGTCCTCCATGTCTCCTGTCCACCTAACCCTTAGGTGGATTTATCAACATGCACTGTCTCTATCTCCTCTTTTTAGAATTTATTTCCTTAACGCTGTCTTTTGGCTAACCCTAAATTGCTCTTCTGTTACTAGGTATGATCTAAAATGATCAGCCAGCAATGTACCATGCAACTCTTCCCAGCTATCTGATGGTGAATGCAGGTGCCAGGCACAGCGTTCTGGGCTCCATTCTTCCTGCCTGGCTATTTCACCTGAGCAGGTGATCACATTTTCAGTGAACCCTAATCTAAGTTCATTTTAGTTTAATCTGTCTGAGCCTTGCTTCTCTTTCTCTAAATCTGAGGTAGTAAGACAGCGTGACTTTGTGGCTATAAATATATTTAAGAGTATTCAAACTTCATGAGGCTGGGTACAGAGGACAATATAGCCTGAGATGAACAGAAAGAATGAGCAGGTACAGTTGCTCTTTTACCTCAAGTCATAATCACATTGGTCAAAGTGACCAAGTGATTTTGTTAGGATGAAGGATAATTTTTAAGTCTAATATTCAGTATTGTTCACAAAGTAGGAAAAAACCCCTCTTAACAAGCAAATCTCTAATCGAAATACATATATACGGGGACAAAAAAGGCTGAAGGTTTTATTTACTTTTCATAGGCAGAGTTTATTAAAAGAAGCAAAAAAGGTGGTATGGAGATTGCATTTATTTTTGATATGTGGAGCTTCTTAAAAGAAGCAAGTAATTATTATAAAAATAAGAAAAAACATAGACTCATTATTTGAAATGTTGAGTAATTAGTGCTCATCATCTGAATTAGGACAATTTACTAATTTGTCTCTTATTGTAATGAGAATAAGCTTTTTAAGATTTTCCTGCTTTATTCTAGACTTAATTTAATCTGTCCCTTAACCAAAGAAGGTTTGGGGACATTTATTTAAAAGTTGTTCAAGTAAACCATGTTGCTACTTGTATTTACCCTGCATTGAACTATCTATATGTTCATAAATATATATGCATATTTTATGCATAAATTACCTCCTCTTTTTTAGTTCCTTTTTGCATTTTGGCTTATGTTTTGAATGTCCCATAAATCATTCTCCCTTTCATTATCTTTGTTACACTGAAATAATTTATAGGCTGTGGTCATGAAGCCTTGAGTTTTGTCATTTCATGTCTGCATTGTGAAAAATGTATCTTCCTTCAGTCATTTCTAGAGGCTTTGATTTATTTTGGTTGACTGTTACTCTTGTTCATCCAGGTTTATATTTTCTACCTAAATATACCATATGACTCTGATTACCTGCCAATATTTATCTTACTGTAAACGACTAAAATTCATGTTCTTCCACAAATACATTTTTTGGTTTGTCCATCCCTAAAGTAAAGGTTTAAGTAGCAAAGCATATAGTACATTTCTGAACCACTGCTTCCAAAAAAGCAGATATAGGTAATACTTGAAAAATGATAAAAAGTGGAGTAGCATTTCCTGATTACTGTTGTTCTCCACCGTATCCCATTACTACCATTGTGTAGTGTAAAGGGTTTTTCTGAAGTGGCGTTGTCAGTACTTAAAAACCCAAATTGCACAAGCAGTGTTCTGTGACACAGCCTTGTGCTATGTCTGTCTAAGGCACGTTTTCTGCACCAGTGTAGCTTATTAGCAGAGACTGGTACAACAGAGCAATTCAGCACCCAGGCTATCACTCTTTCCTGTCGTTTTCCAGGCTTAATTTTTTGCTGGTTTAGTGTCTTACAATTAAATGCTTTGCTAACCTTTAAGAGCATTTGTCCCCTTTTCATTTTTTGCTATCTGAACACACAATGCATGGCCCTAACTGTTATGTCTTGGAGCAGAAAAAAAAGGTGTTAGAAATTACAACCTCAGTGGGCTGGAAGAAGTGCAGCAAGAGGAAAAAGAAAGAGAAAGTAAAGAAAGATCAAGAAAAGAGAAAATTAAGTTCTGTGCTATGTTGAGAGGAAAAGCCACCTCACAGATGCATAGGCTGGGACTCTCTGCCTATTTACAGCCCTTCTCATCTCCTGTCACCTTCAGGACCGGTCTGTGATGGACTTGTGTGCAGGGGCTCCAGCTGGCCACGCTGCAAGCAGCTGCCTGGCACCCTGCACCAAACACAGCAGCAGCTGCTGAGGTGTCCTGAGAAGGAGCACCAGGGTCACTCCTAGGAGAAAGAGGTTTGATACTCATGTGAAGGATAGTTGGGAAACTGGACAGCTCAGACTCTAAAAGCAGAACTGTGGTACTAGCATAAAATTAAGCATTGCTTCCATTTGTTTACTTAGTTCCTTGCTGCCATGTTTTGGCTGGTTCAGTTTACCTGGGAATGGTTTACAGCACAGCTATTTGTCCTCCAAAAAGCTATGATACCAGCTCATCCCCCAAGTAATGCACCACCAGCTGCCTCTTCAACCCCATGAAAAGGTTTGCAGGAGACATCTGTCATACTGCCAGTGCAGGCTCTGCCCTGGACTGTCTTGTACTCACTGACCAATAATTTAACAAATTAAACATTATAGAGAGGGATGTCCCATTTTGCACATTTCCACAGCTATGATCAAGGAAATATTCTGGGTTAAACTGGGTTTGCTGGCCCGTTGCTTTTCTTTGACACTGGATCCCAGGCCAGCTTCAGGAGACGCTGCATATCTCGTTATTTTCTGACCTTTCAGGGAAGAGAGACATGATGAGATTTTTGCCCATGGGAAGACTGACTGTATTTTTCTATCTGTCAGTTTTTCCTGGTTAATTCTGCCTATGTGGAGTCATAGGTATTTGGGGCATTGTAGGTGTTTTTGTTGTTTTTTTTTTTCCTGTAGTTGTCAAAATCAAACAAAGCAATGGGTAGGTATTACTTCCTTCTGTATGTAAATAATAGCAAAAAAAAAAAAA
>BJBW01006066.1:10107-62419 GCA_004320125.1 Scolopax mira | reverse complement strand
ATTTGTGACCATTTGCATTTTTAAATAGGTCAGTGTGTGTGTGTCTGGGAGAAGAGTAAGTAAATGTTCATTATGTGAAACAGCTCATTCTTTCAGGATTGTGAAAGAGATACAGAAAGGCTGTTATTTCCAATAATAACCTTTGAAACCTCATTTGTTTCCTCTCCTTGCTTTTCAGAGTCATTAAGTGGAATAACTGATTGTCCATTTCTCCAGAATACCTCAGTCTTTTTCTGTTTAATGTCTGCCTCTCACATATTCCTGCTGCTCGTGAGACACTTAATGGAATTCCCACTGCTCCACTTCTCCTCAAGTCTAATGATCATGTTCTCCTCATGTCCCACAGAGCATCCCAATAACTTGCTTTTTTTCTTTCATTTACTCCCTGCCCCCCCAAATATTTTGCCATAAAACTTTCACACTTATATATGCCCTCTATAGGATGTCCAATCCAAAGTCCCTCAAAAGTCTTTCAACTGCCTTCTCTGTGAGATACCATGAGAAACAACTTTCCCCAACTGCAAATGGAGGATAATCAAGAAGCAAGAGATTGAATAAGTGGCCCCAAATGAGTCTTCAACAGAGCTAGGAATACAACCCTACTGTTGCTGTCCTCCACTAGCAAACCAGAAGATGAGCTCTCTTACTTTCTCATGAAATAAGACAATGAAAAAATTTTCATTAAGGAAAGGAAAAGGGACAAAGCCTGTTTCACAGATTATTTAACTTACCAGTTGATTTAGCGTTAGTACATCACTGAGAGATTCCCCCTGTTATAGAACATACCTCATCTAGAGTACCTTCTTTGTCTCCCAAGAAGCCTGACAAAGTCTTCAATCACCCTTTTTGCCACAGCCACACACCCCTTACAAACCATGTGCAACAAACCCAACCAGCTCAGGGTTGTACTCTGTACAGGGACATGCCATCCTTCCAAGTGCAGGTAGCCTCAAGTTTTTGTTTGCTAGCAAATAATAAAGACATAAACCTTCCTTATCTCTCTCCCTTCAAGACTTTTTTTTGCAGTAAGTGTGTGCCTCTAAAAGTAATCGTAATGTCTGCAAAGTACAACCCACATCAGAGAAACAACGGTTTCCCAACCAAAATAAGCTCCAGAAAACACTGGTAAGCTCTGGTACTCAAATGGTAGAACATAAATCAGAAGAAAGTTCATTAAAGACATACGATTCCCATACCACCAAAAATGTTTTCCTCCTTAAAACCTTGTCTCCTTTACTGCTTTTCCTCAGGGAGACTATACCTGCTTGCTGATGTTATCTTTGATAAACGCCCCCACAAGAAAGAGAAGTGAATGCGCCAGTTTCGCTTCCAGATGATCCAAATGTTAGTTGAAGGTGGGATTCAGACAATGCACAAATTTGTGCACTGAATTTTTTTAAAAGGTGGATCAATATTGTTATGCACGCTCTTCCTAGGAATCATACAGCCTTCTAAACCTCGGGGCCAAACTGTAACATTGAGATACTATGGTTGGTAACTGCTGAAAGTGCACAAGGAGTGCTAGAAGACACCAGGGTAACAAAAACCTACATCCCAAGTCATTAAGCAAAGGAGGTCATGTTATTTCTCATGTCAACTTTGCTGAGCCATTTTTTATTCTTTGTAGACAGACAAGTGACAGACCCTGAACATTCTGGAAGGCTGAGGGCTAGAAGATGAGATTTGTGCACGTCGTTAAGGGACCACAGGGAAAAGCTGTTAACCGATTCTCTTACCCATTCAGATCAGGGCTTTCCATGCTGGCCTGCTAGGGAATAAATAAAAAAAAAAAACAAACCAAAACCACCTTTCTCCCTTCTTTTTTAGTAAGCAAAGGGTCCTTAAGCATTCTGATATAGCTGTTATAACTCTTGTGAAAAGCTGGTGTGGTGCAAGGGGCTATATACCATTTCTTCCTGTGTGGATGTACCTCACTCCATAGGGAGAGAGTATTTGTCATTTGACTACTCGCATTAGCGGGCTGGAGAAGGAATTCTCACACATCCAAGACACATAAAACCCCAACAATCAAGTACTACAGCTATTTTACCTTACTCTGCCTAGCATTATCTCTGATCCGCATGCTTCAGGCAAAAATATCTGCACCGCAGTTGGTCTCTCCAGGGGCTCATGCTCCCTTCATGCGTTGTCTAAGACAGCAGATAGAAAATGTTTCTAGTTATATCCTACACTGGAGGTATTTCTGTTTTCTGTTAATATCCTGAAAGCTGAAAGATTCACTCCCTTCTGGAGGAAAAGGAAATGACAGTTATTACTGCCCATTACAGTGCATCAAAATAGGAAGAAAGGATGAGACAGGATCGAAAATTGGTAAAAATAAGGAAGAAAACCAATCCTTTGGTTTGATACGTTAAAGCAACATTAATAAAAATGCAACATATAGAAAAAAATGCAACATGTTGCATATAAAATGCAACAACTAAAGCAACATTAAATACCTTCCTATGGCCAACCTATCAATTCCATCATAGACTTTTCAAACTCTCATTACCAAGACTTATCATCATCTCTGCAAAATAGTAAAAATTATTTTACTGGGGTGTTGTGAAATTTAGAGTTTGTAAAGACTAGAACAAGTAATCACACTTGGCTTCTCTGGAGGGATTTCGATACCCGGTGTTTGTATTCTATGCCCAGAAAAAGGGCTTTTGATAATCTCTCTCAGGTACTGCACAGGTAGTTAATCATCTGACTTTAGCAAACATGGTTCTGAAGAAGACAAAGGCAAATTTTTAAATGTTTTATTAATCAAACAAATTAGTAAAATATAAAAAACCCGACACCAATGTTACGCTCTTTAAATTGTCCTTAAAAGACATTCAAAACAATGGACTGACCAAGTATTTACAGTTCAGAAAAATATCTTCTGGTGACACAAATGCTCTAAAAGTCTGGAAAGATCACTTACTCCCTGCCATCTGCATTTGAGAAACCCTTTCAAAGTCGTACTCAGGACAGGATGTATGAGAGGAGTGACCATGTCACTGTGTAGGGAGGTAGGGGTAGAAAGCAATTGCTGTTTCCCACACAGGAGATGTGGTATAAAGTGCAGATATTCCCAAACGTTTTTTAACTCCAGTTCATTATTTTTTTCTTTTTTATGATCTTAATACAGTTTTGCACAGCCTGTTTATATACTTGCAATAATGAAAGAAAAGCTTTTAAAGGATGAATCTGGTTGTAACAAACAAGCATCTGTGAAGCTGGTGTTAGAGTCTCTCCAGATCTGTAATCAAAGTACCTCTTTCTGAGCTACTACTTTGGATTGCCATATGTAGACAATACTCCATGTTGGTTACCAGTGTTAATTATTAACAGTTATCTACGACAGGTGTCAGTGTACAGCTTTAATGGATTCTTCTGCTCTGCATTAGCAGCTACCTGCAGTGTATGAAATGGGGATATAACTGGTTCATTCATCCTTTTAGACCAGGAGTACTTACAGTAACCATACTAGATACAAGTCCAAAAAAACCCCATAAATTCCAGCATATCAACAGGAAGATGTATAACACAAAAGGACTGTTGAGCTGCTGCTGAACTAACAGGATGAAGAACCTGTAGTACAGACATGGCCATAATTACTGATTTGTGTACAAGTGTGGCAGACAAAGGCAGAACACTTGGCTTTGCTATGCTTTAGATTCTGTTGTGTATATTTCAAACTAGTACTTTGTGACTCCCTGGCCAGGAATTTTTTCTAATAAGCCCTTGTGGGGTTTTTTGCTCTGGGTTTTGTTGTGGTTTGTTTTTTATTTTTTGGAGGGGGGGGCTGTTTGGGTTTTTTTAATAGGGGAAAAAAAGCATGAAAATAGAGACTTCTCCCCTTCTGTAACAATAATGCTATAGTTACCTCCACTAAAGATTCAGCATTACCTGGTAACCTTACTGTGACATTTCTATCTGCCTTCCCAGGCAATGTAACAAGAATTTCAGGCGCCAGTGCAGATTCTCATTAAATTTAGTAGTGTTTAGCTGAAAGCAATGCCAAGGATAAGCTAGATTCAGTATGCTAAAAAAGGAAAAAAAAAAGAAAAAAAGAGATGCCTTAAAGGTATCATTACTTCATGAATACTGCAGATTATTTCAATCTGCTGTTCTAGTTTTGAAAAGTCAGATTACATTTATAACAACTGAAAATGTCTCTGGGACTTCTGCTCTCATTTGAGAAAATAAAAATGGATATACTGTCTTCTAATTAGCATCCTCTTTTGTGCCCCATATCTTACAGGGAGACCTCTTCCAAAGCTTGCTTGTATATCACCTCATCATCACCTGGTCACATCATGTCCAGCTGCAAATAGAAGAAAAAGATTTGGAAGAAGCAGCATTGAATTCAAGGTATTTCTTACTTGTGTTTACCACTTAGAAAACAAGGCAAATTGGAAATCATTATTGTGAAATGTAAATGGACTGTACATAACTTAATGCTAAGCTGCTATAAAATACAAAAACAAACCTAAAAATTCCATCTTCACATAATCATGTGTGCAATTTAAAAAGTACAGTCCAAAAGTAGAAATCTGCCTGCTACTGAAGCTTCTTTAAAATTGTCTACACCATCAGCTTAAGCCTTGGAGACAGATTTGTAATGACTCAGCCTGTAAAAAATGGCTAAAATATTTATTAAAAAAACCCCCTTGAAATCCTTGAATCTCGGCAAGCCTATACAGAGAGGGCTAATTAAGAAGATTAAAACATCTTTTAAAAAATGATTTTTAGTTTTCAACCCACAAAAATAGCTGTTCTAGATCTACAAGCTTTGTTAAATGCTATTACAGTAAATTATAACAATCTGCTATCAAATGAGCACCCTCACCGACTCTTTTGAAACACACTAGAGGACACATTTAACCTATGTAAACACCCATGTTACTACATAACAACGTATTTGCCATCATGAAATTACACACCTGGTTATGTTTTCCAATAGCAAATAAATATCCCGTGTGGCTCTTTTCTGACTCAACTCCTCAGGTGTTTTGTAAGCCACGTACTCCAACCTACTGCTCTAAGCAGCACTCGCTCTCTCTCACCGCGCCTTTCAGTTAGTTAATTCTGAAGCCACATCACGTCTTTACGGTACTCACCAAATCATCAACATCACCACCTTCATCTGCGGAAGGCGGAGTTTCATTTTTCTTCTCTTTCGGAGCCAAGAACTGAAAATACAAATGGATTTATATGATATCGACAAAACTCAAACTTTAATGTTAAATTAATAGAATGTCTCCTTTGCATATCAAAATAACCCACCTATAATTAAAAATTGTGAAGGAACTTTGTTCTGGTTTCCACCCTCCAAAATCATCCTAAACTACAGGAAGCTTCATAAGACTTGCTTTCAAAGGATTTTATGGTGAAGTGTGTTGAAAAACAGACAAAAGGATATGGTTCTGAAGACAACATATGGTTAGGCTGTAGAAGGCTCTGTAATAAGGATGCTGCAAACAGCAGTCCCTAGTCTCACAGGGAGATGGGGAAAGTTCATAGAAGAGAAATCCTTTGAAGTTTCCTAGGTCCACAGAAACAACCTCAAGCACAGGAAGTACTTAAGATATCAATGCCTGGCACTGTACACTTTTCCCTACCCATCTGTTATTGTCCACTGTCAAATATAGGATTCTGAGCTAGATGGAAATTTTGTCTATTACAGTATGGCTATGTTTACGTTCTTAAAAAAGAAAACTTAAAAAGTAATATTGTGTATAGCTACAAAATGCTAAAGGACAGCAAACCACCCTCCATTGATATGAATACATATGTAAGCTGACCAACAGCTTGTTTAGCAAAGTTGTTAAGTATGACACTCTGGTTCTGTGTGGAACTTAGAAGTTTTCTATTTAATTCAATTAACATTTAACAAATGAACAAATACATGAATATAAAAAAAAACCTCAAACACACAAGATGGTTAGAATGCCAGTCTTTAAAAATAGAATATTCATTATGTAAAATTCTATTGCTGTAGCTGCTGATACAACTCACCATATGCCCTTTACTCAAGGCATAAATCCATACACAGAAGACAGAATTTGCTCAGATACTATAACAACTGAAATCAAACAGAGACAATACAACCACCTCTGAATTACTTTTTCCTTAGCCCAACATAGTGAAAAGGTAGTAATTTAGCTAGAATGGTCAAAAAAAAAAAATACAAATACTTGACTGTTACAGAAAAAGTATCCAGTTGTCTACAAGTTTTAGTCACTGTGTCTTTACCACTGTCCTTATGATAAAATAGTGTATTTTCTTTTTCTTATTAAAATGCCTCAGAGCAAGCATATTAAGCCAGGAACAGCCCAGCCCCAGATGCAGAGATGGCTACAAAAGCTGGGGAGAAAGAAAAACCGAGTTCCATGACTTTGAGTACCATCTTCCTTAATTCAAGAGCAACTTCAGTGTAACTCCAGATGATGTAAGAGAACAACTAGTTAGAAAATAACCACATTAAACTGGCTATAAATACCTGTTTAGAGTATAGGTAACTCTTTAGTGCAAAGAGCTGGTTCTTGAAAGCAAGCTACAGTTGGAGTCCTCAGGTAAAGAGTAATAGGAGGTTGTGTAAAAGGTCATGGGAGCCCTATCAGAGCACTACCAGTCTCTAAAACAACATACTTGTACTGTAAAAAGCTTAAATATTATTTTACACAAATAAAATGTTCTGATCCTTCTCTAGAACAATAGCAACAGCTTTAGACAAGGGGTACTGAGCATGTCATTTATGAGAAAGTATATATAATCATATACATTCTCATAAGATGAAAAAGCAAATACATTCCTTTTGGTTAACACCAAAGACAGAACGCAGACAAACTCTGGGAGTGCTTTCGCTACCCAAAGGTCAGATCTTTCCTACATCCTAAACAGCAACATCCAAGAGGAACGTGGAAAGCTTACTCCACAGACACCACTCATGTTTTAACATGCTGACTTCAATTTATCATATAGATTTTGTAGCTGAAAAAAAAAAAGAGAGAAAGTGACAGGGCCAGAAGGAATTAGAATTTCAAGATGCTGTATGTCTGTGTGTCTTTTTTGCTGGAAAAGTTCTCAACCTAGTAGCAATATAAAGCACATAGTATGAAACTAAAAGCTAATGACATTGTTAGCTCTGCAAGGCTTTTTATGCCAGATCAAATTTCATTTTACACAGTTAATTAAGAGTCAAATGGCATTTCTGAAAGTAGCACATTTTTCAAAGTTTTCAAAATTAGCTTTCTCACACTAAATTAGGGAAAGAAAGCTAAAAGCTAAAGAAATGTATGATGAAGATTTTCAGTAAATTGAAACTTGAAGTTTTCATCAATTCCTGAACATACAAAGTTGGGTTTTTTTCCCAAAGCTTGTTTTACATTTATGCAAAAGCAAATTACATATAATAGCCGTGCTGAAATCCATTATCTTCCCCAAGGCAATCAGAAAAAGCACTTGACATTTCTGCTCTTTTAACCTATCATCTTCATGCTCTGAAAAGATTATCTCCACTATTACAGGAAAAAAAAAACCAACCCTACCTAAACCCATTTTTCTCAGGGACAGGAAAATATACATAATAACCCAGCTAACCAAAAAAAAAACCACACACCAGAAAAATTTCACATGTTACTTCTCTCATAAATAGCCTTGTAAGTCTTCCTCTACCCTTCCAATAGCAACCCTATAAATCTGAAATCTTATATGCAAACCAGTCTTGAAACTATCTGCTAGTGATCAGCAGATAAGGGGAAAGGCTTTTGTGTCACAGAGGACCACGCTGACAGCCAACCCATTGACCCACACACTTGCATGTGACATGTTACAGAGGTGAAGAAAACTTGCATCTTCCTCTATTGTGTAATATTGTATATATAACCCTTTAGTTAGTTAGTTTACTAATATAGTAGTTAGTTTTTCAGTTCAGTTAGTTTTAGTTTACTAATATAACCCTTTAGTGAAGGATATCACCTTCAGTATAGAAAACAAATGAACCATTTTGCAGTCTACAATCAACCCAGGAAAATGCTGGCTTTCTGTCACACAAGAAACCTGTTGCAGAGTTTAACTGCAAGGAGGACTATGTTTTAGATCAGCCCCATCACCTCAAGTTAAAATTTTCTGTCATTGCAGATCTTAATCCTAGAATATGAAGTCTTCTGGTTTCTTAAATAAAAAGTTATATAAAACCTTGACAGACAATTGGAAAACAGTGTTCTAGTTTGGAATTTGGAGAGTGTGTGGGGAGATGGTTATCTAGTGAATAACTGGAATTGCCAACTGCCTGATCAGCAAAAAGATGCAACCCATTTATTCTGAAAGTCAAGGTTACTGCCGTGTCAGAGAACTCAGTTGCAGAGCTGTCTTCATGCAATCTCTCTTATTCCCCTATTTTAAAAGGAAATTATGGCTGTTGTAGGACCTTCAATAAATCGCAAAAGAATTTCCTGCACTGCAACACCTTGCTGACTGTAAGGTGATGTTAAACTGAAAAGTAATTTTGAAGTCAGTCTACAAACACTTTGCTCCAGCTTAGCCCAGCAGCTGTAAATCCAGTCATTGGTACTCTAAAATCTGGGCAGCAGTCCTGTGCAGGCACAGTATTTTTCAGCCACCACAAGCTCACAGTGAGGACAACAGTACGCTGCAAGGTCTACATCTAGTAGATATTTCCTTAAGGAATAGTGCCTATTTCACACAGCATTAGCACATTTTGAGGAGCAATGGTAGTTTCAGACTATGAAGTGAAGTTCTTAAGAAACACATTTTCTTAGGAAGTTTCCAAGTAAATTCATAGCATTTGCAATATAACAAAATCTGATACCATTTAAAACCACCACTGGGGAAACAAAGTTGCTCTATACAATTGCGTGAGAGATAAGAAACAGCCAGCAGGTCCTTCATGTCTAGAAAAAAACATCATATTCTATCATTTGTACTCTGCTCACATGCTTAACTTTCTGCATTCTTTGTTAGCTTTTCATTTTCATGACATTTCTATGCCTTCTTCACCTTGAGGTAAATTGTTACAGATGAAAACAAGCAGTTTCTAAAATACAGCATTTTACCCACTCATTCACTCATGGAGAACCTACTTCTACCCCCTTCTGGTTATTGAAGTTGGGCAAATCAATGTGGCATGTTTTAGAAGAGCTCTGCTTTTCTGCAGAGTACTTAGTGATTTTAGACACAGGTTTACCTTCAGGGGTCTATAATGCAAGGACTTTCTTTCTCCTAAACTGTTTTAAAACATGGCTAGCAGCCTGATACAAGAATGCCTGCCTTACCCTCTCCACACAAATAGTATTTTGAGAGCAACTCTGTACTGTGCTTTCTTTCAAACTGAAGGCACCGTTCTGCCTGTTCAAATTTGCTCCTTTGGAACTGTGACATCCTTTAGTCATCACTGCAGCTACTGAAGTGTCATATTTCTGGAGAAAGAATATACCTGCAAATACTCCAAGAGTTTTGTTTCTGAAAGGATGTAATATGATCACCAATAAAAATACCAGCATCATCTACAATGCTCATCAATCCACAAGAGCTGCATAAAGTGGACAATACTGATGTTGTTGCATATATGGTGAAAACTAACCAAACAAGTTTATATTGCTAGACTTCACAATGCCTTTAGACAAAGAAGTATCCTGATTTCGAACTCATGATGACAATGAGATGAATGTTCTTTCTATGAAATTCAAATAGTGATCTTACTTGTATACACTTATATATATATATATACATACACACACACTCTATTGTTGTTCCACTATAACAGGTTCCTGAAGTTCCCATCCTTTGTAGAGGATATTTTCAGATAAGGATGTCAATACATGCTACTTGCTAAAGACCAATTAAAGCAAATGCTGTGGTACATGCTAGGTAATTATTTTTGCTCTGAATTGGGGCAATTTCAATTGTATGGCAAAAGGGCACTCTTCTTCCTTCATAGGAAGCCTATTTCATACACCTGAAGATTTACCCACATAAGAAAGAATCTTCTGTTCCACACCACAGGTTCCAAACAAATAGATACTCATTAAAAAAACGATACCTTTTCAGCCTCTTCTCTCGTCACCAAACTTCCCTCTGCTTCATCTTTAGTGATCAAAGAAATTCTGTCTAAAAAAAAATAAGAGATATAAAAATATCATTAGAAGGCTTCCCAAAACCACACTTAATGCTAGAAATGAAAAAAGTCTTCCAGCTTCTGAATGTGTCATCATCATCAGCGAAAATAAAAAAATATTGCTCAAAGGAAAATGTGACTTGCATAAGTGAGTCAACTATGATATAAAAATAAATTAATGAGCATATTCATAAGCTGGTGGAAGTATCCATTTAGGAAACTGCTAATATTATGACAATCAAACTAATGAGACACTGAAATCATAGATCACAGATGAAATGCTGAAAATCTATCAGAAATTACACTTCTAGTCATTCACAGCATGCTCTTCAGTCCTTAATAGCCTTAGAAAAATTAACTCTTAACATACAAACACTTATGCTGCAATTACCTACAGTCTGATTACCAAAGAGCTGCTCTGACCCCGACTCTGCTTTTTGGTTGTGCCAGCACCACCATCGGGTGCAGTGACTCCCGAAAACAGAAATAAATCTCAATTGCCTTTTACCCCAATAGTTTTTCCAGTCTTGCTCATCACTTGGCTCCACAAATGCTTGTGCCTCAATAAAGAAGCTGTGGGTGTGAGAGCAAAGAACAGTAGATTCATAAAGTTTTCAGCAGCAGCAAAGTTTAATGTCACCTTAATGATGGTGATGGGTTTCATGAGAAAGCGAACTCGTCAAGCAGATCTGCTTTGCTCCTGAGCCACAACTCATGAGAATCACAGAATCATTTAGCTTGGAAAAGATCTTTAAGATGAAGTCCAGTCGTTAACCTAGTGCTGTCAAGTCCCCCGATTAACTCACATCCATCCTCTTTTTGTGATTGCAGTCACTCATGACAAGACCCAATACATGTCACATTTGATAGAAAAGAAGGGATGAGTCATAGGGGAAACAGGACTTCTTCTGGAGCAGCAAGTGAAAAGAAATTTCAGCTACTTAGTGAGAGCAGCCAGATTATGCATAAAGCAGCATGACTTTATCATCTTCTCACAAGAAAATAATTTATTTTGTATGAAAATATAATCTCTGTATTTGTGGGTGTTGTTTTTTTCCTCAAAAATATACTTCAGTTCGTTAAAAACTCTGACTTGTACCAGCTAAAAATTATTAAAACAGTATTCTAGCATGACTTTGGAAGATCCAAGTTTCCTACTTTCAAAGTTTGTGGTTTTTTGGGGAGGATTTTTGGTCTTTTGGGTTTTTTTTCTGTATTTCTTCAGAGAAGAGTCTACTACAATACTACTGAATATACTATTCTTTCCTTGTCTTGTTCTGTTGTTTTGGGTTGTGAAATAAATTCTCTTCTTGTATTTTGAAAAACTGGATGAAGTAGACATTACAGAGTGTCTGAAATGTCTTCACTTTGAAAGGCACTATACAAAAGCATATCATTGCATTTTGTAATATGTACCCTTAAGAGACAGAACTGGGCATTTAACAGATTTTCTTAGCACTGGTTCCAATTAAAAACAAGACTATGATGTCAAAGATTTTTTTTTAGTCCACCATGTTTTATATTTGTGAAAACGTTCCTTTATTTATCACTTGCATAATCTCTGAAAATCTTTTGGAATTGCACTGCCTTATATCTCCCAGTTTAATCATAGGTAGGTGTCACATTATCACATATTCTGTCCTCCAGGTTGCTTAAACATAAAACGATCAGTGACATATTTCAATGCTATCCATGCCTTTTTTGAAGCTTAATTTGGAAGACTCTTTTTATATCCCTGCTACATGAGTTTTTTCCATTTATTTTGAAATTCAGCTGAAATTCTATATTCTTCTCTTAGCCTGTAACATTTAATTTGTCTCTCTTCTTCCACAATTAATTTACCATTTCAACAAGACTTGTCAAGACATTATGGATATTACTGATACGAACCTATTAGTGCAAAAAAAGGAAGTTGCAACCAGAAAGATTTTTTTTATATTTTTTTTGAAGAGGTTGCAGGAACAAAACAGATGAAAATGCTGCTCTGGGGTTAGTTTAAATGTTCCATTGCTAACATAGTTTTCTCTTATATAATGGAAAATACAAGGGGAGTATTTTTTTTTTCCTTCTGTTGTTCCCAAATGCCATCCTACCTTGTATAATGATCTCCCAGAAATCAGCTAATGCTTTATGTTCTATCTTTGATTTCAGGGCCTCCAGAAAATCATTAAAGCACTGCACCTTGGACAGCTGAAAAAAATAACAGCAATGATATCAGAGAAATATTAAAGTAGCTTACTAAAGAGCACTGCAAACTTAATTCTTCATTAAGTCCTCTAACATAGTGAACACAAGTACAGATTTTTGTTTTTATCACTACTAAAGCCAAGAGTTCCAAGGAAAGGTGAGCCACAAAAACTGCCTTTCAGAAAGCTAAAAGACTTTCTCATAACTAGCTTTAGACTTCCTTGTAACTAGCTTTATTTAAGAAATTTGCAGGACTGCTTATTTTTCTTCTGCAAACATCAGGTCACAGGTTTTGTGTTTTTATATTTAAAAGAAACAAAAGTAATACCAGAGAAGCTAGTCTCCATTCCAGTAGGAATAAAGAAAAATAAAATGCAAATTTATTTCTAATCTTTCAAACAACATAAGATATTTAATCTATGAATCAATTCTTTTTGCTGTAGGAAGAAATTATCAAGTTTCTATACTGCAAAATAGGCCCATCATGCCTTTAATTCGAATGAGATGAGAGTTTTCACATATTAACATTACCTTAATGGCCTCCTCTCTGAAAACTTTGATACAATTGATCCCTTTCATGTAGTACTGTGAACCTTTATTTTCCAGGAACTGATCAATGCGGTTTATCAGCTGCTGGGTCACTGAAAGACAAGGAGGAAAAAACCAAATCAAAGAATGCACACTTTCAAGGTAAAAACAAAAAAAAACAAAACCAAAACCCAACTTTTTCCTTTACATCTCTCTTTTTCTGTTTCACAGGTATCAAAAGAGCTAATCATACCCACATTGCCTCAAGCTACTCAAGTTGATAATTGTTATCTAAGCTACTGACAATTACTTCAGCCTCTCTGGAAAAGCTAGATATACCAGGAAGAAACCCAACCATGGCCAAGGCAAAAGTCTTTCCCTCAAAGCCAAGGAAAAAAGCACCAGCCTGGCTGCTTTGATAAGAAGTAAAACCAGAACATTTTGGATCATAAAGCTGAGGAAGGTTATGGTCTATAATGCAAAGTAGATCCCCCAGGGATCCTTTGAAATACATGTATATTCCAATAAAAACATTAAATTTATAATGAAGGCATGATAATGTCAACACAACAGCTGTAGGGTGATTGGAATTAAAAGACTACCTTGTTGTTACTGACATTAGCGTATATCTTGTCTCTGTACAGATAGTTTGATGATTTTTCATGGGGACACTGCTCCTTATGATTATGGAGATAAGTACTATAAACTATGTATGCCTGACAGAGAGAAGGAGAGGCAAACAACGAGACTTTTACCAAAAAGAAGGGGAACACTAGTTTCATCCTCACAGTTAAGCTCCTAAAAGGTAGGCAGCTGTAAAACACTGCAAATGTGACAAGGAAAAATATCACCAGGAGTTCTGCAAGCCCAACTAAATTCTGCTATATTTTAGCACTTAATTTACTTCACGGTTAATTATAGCTGAGGAAACATCCAATTTTACCCTCTGGCAGACCTGGGAAAAGACAAGCGTGAAGAGCATCCAACAGTGATCTACAAACTCAGAAAAAGCATGAATTGGGAGCAATAGTCCAGTGCAAAGAGTTGGGTTAAGAACAAATGAAAACAAAGTACCTCTTCAAACAAAAGCAGTTAACCTCTTTACATCAGGATGCTGTGGGATGCTGGAAGTTTTAAGATTTTTTTTAGAAAAAAAGCTTGAACAAATTATTAGAATTGTTAAAAGAGGAACTCTATCAAGAGAGATTAAAGATGATGTTGCCATTGAGGCAGAAAATGCAGGAAAGCATTCTGGGTAAGTCACAGCATCTGTCTGTCCTCTTATTGGACTGCTAAAGGCAGGTTACGGGACTACCTTTAGCCTGACCTATATCCCTTCTTATGTCCAGATGTTATGTTCAGATCACATACGTTACTGCAACTATTTAAGCCATGGAAATATCAACACAGAAAATCATCTGCCAGAGTGATGGAAGAGACAAGGATAAGTGAACACACCCAGAAGTATGTAAATGCTATATTCCACTCTGCTCACTTTAAGTGTGCACAGCCCTCTTATATTTACGTTCTATAAGATGCCTAATTGAACTGAATCTGTAGGAGAGCAGCTCTGAAAAAGAGTAAAACTAGACATGTTTGATGTTTCTTCCACCAGCTTCTGACTCCACAGTTTCTAGAAGAGGAAGTGGATAATGGTTCTGTCCGACAGCAGCTATTGCACAAGAGGTGATCAGCTCACTATTTTTATTTCTTTCACCAGTAGCTGACAAAGTCTCACTAAAGCTCCCCAAGTTAAGTCAGTCCATTTTTTTCATGGTTAATGATTTTCTCATTAAATGTTCTAATTTCTTACAAATTGCACTAATAAAGGCAAGTCCTGCTGGTGTTTTCAGTGGTGGTGGTGGTTTTTTTTAAACACTGCCTTTTTCATTGATGTGTTAAATTAAAACCCCAGGCACTACGAGGGTGCAGTAAATGCCTTTATTGTCAGAATTATTCCAGCATACTGTTTGAAATTATCAGACACTCTACTTCTTTTGCATTTAATTTTTTAAAAATCCTTTTCCATTTGATTGCACTGTCAGGCACCAGAAGAAAAAAACCTTTTCTTGCTTCTGACTGTGAGCTGCTTCCTTTTGAAATGTGTTGTAAGGAACCAAAAAAACCCCTACAACGTTTTACAAGGCACTGAAAGACCATAATATATGCAGAAAACAGGTTACATGGCAACAATATTTTAAGTCTGATTCTTCTAACATCTTGAAACTGGTTGGCTAAAATTGGGTGTGGCCATCAGGTCTCCCTTATATAACAGGCCAAAGATTGATGAATCTAAAATAAATAAAATTCCTGTGTTCTGGTTACACTACCAAATTACTTCAGAGGGTCAAAGACAGTACCAGAGACAGTAGATAAGGATTGTAACTGGAGATTTTCCAAAGTGGACTGCATTCCTTCACACTTCTATGTCTGAGAACTTTGTTGATTTCCTGCTGCCCATCATCTGCCTTTCTGTTACTGCAAATCTTTGGGTTTGGGTGCTGCAGAAAATAGATCTCCCTGTTTTTGCAGAAAGGCATGTTCTGCATAAAGATGTCCAACTAAGCTGTGATTATTAGCATTAACTCCAATGTTAGTTGGAGTTAGGCACCTCAGGCATTGGTGTTTTGAAGTGCAGGTCCTAGAGTTACAAACTGACAGCCTGTTGAGGCCACCATTGTGTAATAACTTTTCTTCTTCTCTCCCAACTTCTGCCATTCCCCACACATATTTAAGGAAGCGAATTAATGAAATTCTGTATTTCACATAAACTGAAATTCCAGCACGCCTAGTAACATTCTGCAGATCATCTCAAGAAATTTTAATCTTCTGCTTCCCTCCTTTACTCTACCTAATTGGTTCATGCCAAACAGTGATAAAAGACTGGAGAACCAGTTTAAAAAAAAAAAAATCTTAACTAAAAGACATTTTAGTTCTACCAGAATTTAATTCCTTTCCCACTGGCATTCAGATACATTCCCTACTCTACAATACATTCACTAGTGCTGTTATTTCTTGTGAAATATGCCACGAACAATTACATTCATTTGTTATCCCTGAATAGTTAGAGTACAATATAACAATAGTTATATTTTCATGTTTGTTCAGTTCAGTCCTTGGTCTTGATTTCTGTGCCAACCAGATTACAGCATAATAATTGATAAGGCTGTATTACAGTCCAAATTCCAATTCCTTGGGGATTTCTCCTCCCCCTAAAAAATTCATCGAGTTAAAAAAATAGCTCTCTGTAGACAAAAGACTCCTGTTGTTACCAATCTTTTGATTTATCCACTGGTGGTGTAATGATTTGTATTAATGGACAGTGCTTAAATAAATCACTGACAAATCAGTTAAACTACTTGATAATGAATTGTAAATTTCTGCTCTGTAAGTATCATCTTTTTGTAAATGAAAAAAAGAAAGACTAAACAGAAAACTGTCAAAACTTTCTGAGGACTTCCTTCTTCTTTAAGCCAAGACATAGTAATTTTAAGATGAAGAGCTGTTGAACTACTCCAGTGTCCTATGAGGTGCTGCTCAATTTTGAAATGGTCTCTCTAACTGGTATGTGGGTATGGATCAGAATGATTTAAGCTGGATGTCTGAAGGACATCTGGTCCAAATCCTTCCTCAAACCAGGGTCCCTGTGGATCATACAGCTCAGGGCTCCGCTGACTTGAGTAGCAAAAAGATGGAGAATCTCCAAGTTCCCTGGTCCCCTCTTTCCTTGTTTGACTACCATCATTGTGGAGTGGTTTTTTTCGTCCTATAACATCTAATCTAAATTCTGTTTGTTGCAACTCAGAGCTTTGCATCTCACCCAATCACTAGGCCCTTCAAAGACAAATCTGGCTTCAACTTCTCTGTGAAGCAGACATGCAGGAAACGTCAAAGTGATTTTATATACTCAAGTATTTGGTTTGCAAATACTCTTCCAGTGACTGAATCATTTTCATCAAACCAGTTATTGCATTTGGCCTAACTAGCAGTAGAGCATGAGTAGTTTCCAAAATACAAAAAAAAACAAACCAGTAAGAGAAAAATGCAGACTAACTGCAAAGACATACACCAACAAAACCTGAAAGTAAACACTAGGGTTTTTATAAATTATCTTAAGGTCTAGAATGGTAGTTAGCTATATACATTTCCACAGAAAATCTTGCCATATAATATCATTTTTGTTGCCACTGTCTCATAAATTCCCATTGCAAATCTTTTATACACAATTCTTCTTTGCATACAAAGCATCCAGTGCAAAACCAGTGTAATTACTGACTCTTAATTTTAATTTTCTAGAAATGCCTAGGAATAAAAATATTAAAAAATTGCTATAAATATAAAAATGAGCACTTGGTACAATTTGTCTCTGGACATATTTTTCGTTATGTCCCTAAAATGTACAGTTGTCACTGCAGATTTCTCTCTTCACTAACAATCAGTAAAATAAGAAAAGTTCTTTCAACTACAGGATTACAGACATCAAGTTCTCAGATAGCAGTCCTGTAAGATGCAATGAAATCTTGTCTATAAATTTGCACAGAAAATTTAGAAATCAAAGAAAATACTATGCATTTATCAGTATCTTTTTTTACCCCCATTAAGCCATCCTATTTTCTACAGAAGCATATGAAAATATAACACCCCCTATCAGACACCTTCTGCTCTCCAGAAACATGGATGGAAACCTGTAAATAGTCAAACAGAATGAACTGGTAGCCATGTGGCTACTCCTTTGGCATTACAAAGATGGCAAGCACTTGCTGAATTTGAGAATCTTCTTTGCAGCCACAGCAATGTAGAAACTCACTGTACACCCTTGGGGGCAACAATTAGATTCCACTCAGGCAAACTAATCTATTTTGTTTGCATTCATTGACAAAAATGTCAGAAGCTGTTATCAGAAGACTGCTCTTTGTGATGACTGTGCATTTGTAACCTGCTCAAAATAAGACCTGCATAAAATGACATCTCTCTGGCCATGAATGCAAACAAGAAAGTAAAGATATCTGGAAGGAAATGCGATATTAGTTACATGAGCAATTAACATTAACCACTAAGTTGACACCCTCACACACAATTCATCACATAAGCCCTAAGTGGGTCCCTACTGTAATAAACTACACAGATGTCAATTAAAACCAAAGTTGATTATTGTTTTAGGAATTGAGCTGCCAGTCTCAGAAAACCTATCCCTAAGGCCCTTGCCAATTTGAAGCCCTTAGATTTTCTTAAAAAAATGTGTTTATACATTAGTGACCAAGTTCTCACTAACAGCGAATGCGTCGTTTCTCATGCCCTGGTCTGCTAGGAGACCCAGCATCCAGACATGGGCTGTCTAACTCGCACATTGTCGGCTACTCCTACGAATAGCTCAAACTCTGATCATCAAATCCCAGTGAGGCCACCACAGGAGATGCATTGGGACTCATTTACAATCATAAATATACCGTCAGAACTTCCTACAAGCAGTATAAAAAATAAATATCCCTTGCCATACTTTGGTCTGGATAATTTTATCATTTTGCTGTGGACTGAAGAGGATGCATGCCATGAACCTGCAGTTTAATTAACAAGCCACTGTACTGTCAGTATTTGAAGTACAGCTCTTCCTATCGCTACAACTTCTCCATCTACCAAAAAAACCCCACGCCCAAGCAAGCAAGCAGTTGAAAATCCATTCTCCTCCCTATGGAGGGAGTCTGTTGCTATTTTGTGGGGAAAGGAGCAAGAAGGAACTGCTGCCTTTTTAAAGATGAGAATGTAGACTCTATTCAGTCTGGAAGACTATACTAGATGCTCTTTTTATACAAGAAAGAAGCAAAACAGGATGCAACCTAATAGTTCTCCTGTCTGCATCTTGACACATATAGTGTAATTGTTGGGATTTTTTTCCAAGAAACTATTTGAATGCCACAGATTATTCTTTCCTGCAAAGACATTTTACAATTCACATGTTTTAGCAGAGGAAAAAAAAGTTCCACC
The DNA here is from genome assembly GCA_004320125.1 of Scolopax mira. Classification (NCBI taxonomy): domain Eukaryota; kingdom Metazoa; phylum Chordata; class Aves; order Charadriiformes; family Scolopacidae; genus Scolopax; species Scolopax mira. Next base: position 43,593 of record BJBW01006066.1, on the reverse strand, counting down.
ACTAAATATGATAGAAAATTATACTAAAAGAATCCCCTTAGAACCACTGAATAGTTTTAAGGCAGAATTTACTATTTACATAACCAGAATGCAATACAACAAGCCATTAAAACATGCCTGTAACGTTTTATGTATTAAGCTACCTAAAAGGCTCTAAAGCAGAAAAAGGATTATGCAGAATAAAAAAAAAATAATATCCAGAGCATGTTTGTATTTATAGTGGCTTCTATTTCTCCTGTAAATGGGTGACTGCACTACCTTCTGTCTAACCACACCTTATAATTACAGATCACACATAAAAGCTCAACATTTCAGAAGCCATCCAATCACATACTGCAGTTCTCTGCAGCCCAGCTACAAGTGGACATATTTAAGCACTCCTTTGTTAAACCACCTTCAAGAGTAATCACTATACTTATTTCTGCCTTAAAGCTTTCCTACACAATAAAATTAATTGATATAACAACAAAGTCAATTGTTTCAGAGTTTCTGTATTCTAATATATCATACAATGCTTTTTTAGTGCATCTCAGTATATCTGAGATTTGAGAACAGTTCCAAATATTTTTTCAATAAACAATTTCTTAGGGATCTAATGCAAAATCCATGTAAAAAGCTGGCTTACAGATCTGTAGAGAAATAGCTATGCAGGCTTTAATAGACTGTATCAGAAATCAATATACTACTAAATACCCTCCTCAAACTATGCCCAAAAGGACCAAAGGCCTTGTTGAAATACCAGCACCTCTGCAAATCTTTCTCTTTGAAAAGGAATGCTGCATTAGTGGCTATTCAGCAGATAAGGTTTATCTTGCCATAACCTTCATATCACTCTTTAAAATAACAAAAAGACCTCGTCCATCTTGTGCATTCTTTTTAGGATACCTTTGTATTATATATATCTCTGGATGGCTATTCCTGTAGGGAAATACCAAACAAATGATAACTCCTTTCACTTTCAGACTCAGGGCACGTAAGACAGTGGCTGACCTGTGCTTTGTATTCTTCCTTGCCTCTGCATCAAAACCCTGTTTTGCTGCATGCTGAGAATAGATTTGGTACACACTGATCCTGCTTTCATCTTTAAGAGTCACATATTAACTGCTTATTGCACCCTAAATTCACCTGTGCTTTCTTTTGCTCAAAACAAGCAGTAAGAACTGATCTTTGCATTTAAAGACTTAAGTCCCAGACATCAGATTCTTATTTCTTCATAGAACAGAGGAAACAGTCAGCAGAAGATGGGTTTCTCACTCTGCATGCAGTGAACATCCCACCACTTCAAGCCAGAAAGATCCCATGAAGCCTGATAAGAAGCCCAGTTTGAATGAGGCTGTCAAGAGATCTTCTCTTAGGACACCCAAGTTGCTGCTCAGATGCCTCAACATCTAGTGCCATCTTATACAAACACAGGTATCTAAGACTGTCAAATGGGGAAGGCAAATACTGACATGGGACAACTTTCTCAGCTGAGTGGCACTTTCTCAGCAGTGACTTCCAGAACATCTCACAGAGCCTTAGAAACCTATGTTTAGAGACACAGATTTGGTTTACTGAATGCTGAAGATGCTACCAAATACAATTAAGGTAAATAAAAATCATTTACCGTCTTCGAAGTCAGCATTTTTCTGCCTCACCAGAATTCGGAAATCTTCTCCTGGGTTAACACTGCCAACCTACAAAAAGGTCCAAAAATGATACAATCGTCTGCCAACATCCACTTCTTTATTCTTGCAAGGCAACAAGGATCTTTAAATTTCTGTGTATTTTAATATGGAAACAGCAGGTCTACAATTCTCTGCATGCAGACTCATAAAATGAGTATCTTACAATGAGTCCGCAGCACTTCCAGCAAAGGTTAGTTATGACATGAGCAAGATGAACTTACACTTACTACCCTGCACTCTTATAAGCCAACCGTATTCCCTGGGGTTTAGAGGTCAGAAGCAGAGTAATTCAGGCTATCTGCTAGTTCAGCTTTGAGACTTCCCATAGCACAGACCTCTCACTAATCTTGACAGACGCTTAATGAGGAATGGGAGCTCCCAGGCATGTGGGTAGAGAATCATTGGTTTGCCACTCCAATAGGAAGCTCAAAATTAAAAGCTTGCACTTACCCTTTCTGGCCTAGTCTGACATCTTAAAGCTGAAGCTCTAAACGGGTGCACAAGTACAGAACCCTTACAAAGGAACTAAACCCGGGTCAAATATAAATAAACATCTACTGAAAAACAGATGCAATGACTTTAGAAAACACAGATTACATTGCTTAACATTTCCTTTCAGGAATCAAAATTCTCCTAAGTTTATTTCAAAACTTTGTGCTTTGCTGTCAAAATAATTCTTCAATCTTTCAATAGGTGTGTTTGGTCTCTTCATGTTTCTTTAAATCTGTCAATGCCACTTTTAAGGAAAAATCAGAAGTGTATATTAGGAGTACAAAATATGTCAGTCCTTTTAGTTTTTAAATATTTTTTAATATCTCTATCATGCATTTTAAAAACTAACCTTAAAGGACAGTTTGACGAGTGAAGTTCTCAATTAATATTAAATCACCTTTTTTCTTGTAATTTGAAAAATCAAATAAAGGAAGGTACACAATTATGATACAGGCCTTATCTACCCATGTACATAATGTTTATAATTAAGTTAAATGGTTAACTTATCAAGGTGAAGCCAAATTTGTGATTTAGAACCCAAATCATTGCAGAAAACTGCCTCTAAAAATTTCAGCAATTCCTTTGATTAAATATACAGAGGCAACATGTTGCAGATGAAAGAGAACAAGAACAAAATTGAACTACTGAACCCTAAATCTGAGATTGTTTTTCTTCAGATCCTCAGGCTTGCCCTTCAGAGTTCTAGACACTGAAGGAGAATTTTGGCCTACGATACCCAAGACTATCGATGGAAAATTGTGCTAACATACACATAAGGGTAGTGGAAATTCTCTTTAAAATCTCTAGCAGAATCTCTGAAGTCTACAAACAGACAATTTTTCAGTGAGGTTTTAGCTAGAAACCGTCCTTTTATGAGGAATTCTGTATATTCGCTATAATACTGTTAGAGAAATTAATCTTCCCCTTTATTTATCAGATTTGTAAAAATATGCTTACAGACGTGACATTGCCTTCAGCAAGTTTCATGATGCTAAAGCTACCTTCCTCATCTTCAATTTTTAGTTTCTTAGGCTTGGGTCCATCTTCACTGCTGCAAATGAGAAGGATAAAAATGAACAGAAACACTTCAAGTAAACTGTCCTGCCTACTAAGTAGGGAGTCAGTAAATTAATGAAATATACACTTAATACTGGACAAAACTTCATCACACAGCTGTTCCCAAATTAACACTAAACCATGCCTCATTTTCCCCTGCCCAAAGCAGACAGTAGAAACAGAGATCAAACTTTACCTAAGTATAAAGCAAAGGCAATACTTATTGAAGGTGCAAGATTATTCATGCCTATTTCAGGACTCAATTTACTCATACACATCTTCTCCACCTTTCTAAACACATAGTATCTCCAGTCACTTTATTTGGAACCTGTATATTGAGTTAACCTTGATAATTTACAGTACATTACATGACATTTGGTATTCTCACTAGATCTTCGTAACAGGAAATAGCAATGAAACTTGACATTTTAGTAAGAAATTCATTTACTCTTCAAAAATTACCTATTAGTTCCTGTCTCAGAATTAATAGCTACTACAAATCTGCTTATACAGTGGCTTTGGAGTTTAAAATATTCTTATCAGTGCATGAGAGTTGTATAAACTTCCACTTACAGGAGTCAAAACCTGCTAGACAAACCCCAATTAAGTATGTAAGAACTCAGAACATTTTAAGCTACATCTCAAAATGCTTTTGAAAGACTACTTGTTAGTTTTTAAAATTCTAATTATGATTTTTGGTTACTTTCTAGCACTGCCCTCACAGGTAACATATACCAAGGAGGATATTCAAACCAGGGACTTAATCATAACATCTAACATGCCAAACTTTAGAGCACATCTTAGCAACAGAACAAAATCCAGCTAATCACAAACAGGGAAGAAAATCAGACACCATGTTCTGTGTCACTTAATGTGACAGGCTACTGACACAGAAGAATCGATTTCAGTTTAATAATGACTGAAATCTACTCAGCAATCTAAACGGATATTTGTGCTCAAGGAATCCCAAAACAAAGAAAGAAGTTTATTCTAAAAATTCTACTACTGTAGTGAAAATAAGAAACTGCTTGACGATGTAGGGACAAAGCCAGAGATCCTGGACTAGGTGTCACTTTGCATTCTAGAAGGTTAGAACCAATTTTACAACTTGCATTGCAACATTACAGAACCAATCAATTATTAGAAATAACTTGTACAGTCTTCCTTTTTACTTTCTACAGCACACTCTTCCCCTACTTTACAATCAGTGTCTGTTCCACTTTGTTTCAGTAGTGTTCTCTGTCCTTTACTTAATTTTGTCACTATTGAAATTAAATCCCTTCTCCTCAGCAACTCCTGTCATCCAACATAATCTGACTTATCACTTGAGGAGAAGTGATGACTTTGGTTATGCCTCATGACAAGGAGAGGATACATTGCTTCATTCTTGACTCTGCTGACTTTCTGGCTGACCTTGAAAAACTTGCTTGATTGCTCTGGACAGCCAATATACCTGTCTGTAAAATGGAGAAAACTGATGCTTATTTAACATCAGTGAGTTTAGAACTTCTACTTGAACCAAAATGCTTATATATTGATGTGGTTTGATGAAAGGTGCAAAGAACCATGAAAATTCTCTTCTAGAATCTTTTTATCCAAAGGTGTTTTGCACTCAATTCCAGTGTCTTGAAATCTTTTTCCTCCCGTGTTATTTTTACCAATTCAAGATGCTTTGGGACTGGATGAAGGAGCAGAACATAAGTGACGATGCTGCATTTATCTGCCTACGACCAAATCCAACAGTGTCATTAATCAGTGCAGTACAGCAGAAACTAATAAATCCATACCCATTTATACCAGCTAAGGATCTGACATCTAGAAGCTGTTACTGGTAATGCCCTGATTAGCAGTATTTTTAAACTTTAAAATGTGCAGTTACTATTTGAGAAAAAGTAATAAAATACAAGACAATTTAAAATGCCCGCTTCTACATTTATAGAGAAGCCTCTCACGTACTGCAAAGCTGGATGAGGGAACAGTCTCTCCAAAGCCAACTTAAGGAAGAAAAAGTAAAATGCTTTCTATTTTACTGGATTTTTTTAAACTACACAAAGCTTGGCAAAAGTGAAACAAATGAGTGCTGACTATTAACATCTGTATTGGCATATCATGCCTACGTTTATGTTGCCTTAATCCCATTAGACCTTAAAAATTAAGCAGAGATGGATCAGGTCAATACCATAGAATACCAGGTTGGAAGGGACCTCAGCATTATCTGCTCCAAACTTTCTTGGCAAAAGGATGGTCTAGACAAGATGCCCAACACCCTGTCTAGCTGAATCTTAGAAGTGTCCAACATTGGGAAATCCACCACTAGCCTGAGATTATTCCAATGGTTCATTCTCCTCATGTCTAATCAGAATAACCCCAGATGTATAATGTATCATTATCCCTTTTCCATGAGTCTCCATCTTCTTCGTAGCCACCCTTTAAATGCTGAAAGGTGGTGATAAGGTTTCCCCAAGGTCTTTTCTTCTTAAGGCTGAACAAACCCAATTGTCTCAGCCTTTCCTCATATGGCAGGCTCACCATCCTTTGACCATCTTTGTGGCTGTTCTCTGGACTCTCTCCAGCCTGTCCACATCTTCCTTGTATAGTAGGGAAACCAAAACTGAACACAGTTTTCCAGATGTGGCCTGACAAGCTCCGAGGAGAGTGGGATAATGACTTCTTTATATCTGCTGGTGATGCCCTTATTGATGCAACCCAGCATCCTGTTGACTTGCTTTGCCACTGCAGCACACTGTTCACTCATAGTGAGCTTGTTGTCCACCACCATCACCAGGTCCCTTTCCATAGGGCTGCTCCCCAGCCAGGTAGGTCATAGCCTGTGCTGCACTCCTGGCTTTTATTTTCCCAGGCACAAGACCTTACAATTGTCCTTGTTGAGCTTCATAAGGTTTTTAGCCCACTCTTCCAGCCTTCCTGCAGGGTGGCTCTTCCTTCCCAAGTGCCCACTTCCCCACTCAGCTTGGTATCATCAGTGAACTTCACCAGGCTACACTTGATCCTGTCATCCAGATCACTTAGGAAGATATTAAACAACATTGGACCTAATACTGATCCCTGGGGGACATCACTTGGCAGGTTTCCAGTTTGAAAAAGACAGACCACTTGTCTAGATCATAATACAGGAGTTTCTCTAGGAGAAGGCTGTGGGGAACCGTACTGAAAGCCTTGGAGAAATCCAGGCCAAGTCCACCGTTCACCCCATATTAACGAGCAGATTACTTGTGATATGATAATAGGAGACACAAATCAGTTTTAGAAAAAAAAAAACACAAAACAGTCAAGAGAGCTTCTAGTCAACTTTTTCAAAACACTTTAGTGCAAATTATCTAGATCTGATAGTTTAAATACACTGAATGTTATCTGGTGTTTAACATATTCCTAGTCATTGTTACAGACTAATGTACTTTTCTTTATCAAGTGATTTAATTATAGCACGCAGCTTCTCCCCAAACACAGAACAAAAACAAAGTTAACACTTCTGTTGTAGTAATTACAATACTACTGTTCCCATTCATTATTACAGCAACACCATTTTTTCCCATATTTTTAAATCGTATATCCATTCATTCTTCTTTACATAGTTGAGTCTGTATCCTTTTGCCTCCCTTACAGATATTTTAAAAATAATTTTAACACCCTACACCAATTTCTATCTCAATTATTTTTATAGCTGCTTTCATCACCCCTCTGAAGAAAGTCAGTTTTTAAACAAAATAGCTTTCTTTCTTGCTTGTCAAATTGATGCCTTTGGGGCGATAGGTTTTTAAGCAACTGCCCGTATTGGGTCGCTGTTTTTCGTTTAAAGTATCTCCCTAGCTTTTTTGAACCCGTTTTACCTTTTTTTTTTTAAACTGGTTCTATCAATTTTTAAAATACACATATAGATGTATGTATGCATGCACAGAGAAACTGGGGTACAGAACAAGATAATTTAATCAGTATAAAGTCACAGACACACTAAGGCAAGACAGGAATACACAGCAATGAAGAAAATAAAAAGAAAGGTGTTTCCCAGTCCCAGTGTACAGAGAAACGTGGTCATTACTTCATCCCTGCAAGTATTTAAGAAATGAGTTGACATGATGTGGGGTTTGTGTCGGTGGCTTTGTTTTTTTTTTTTTTTTCATAGGTTGGACTAGATGATCTTAAAAGGTCCCTTCCAACCTGGGTGATTCTGTGATTATACCATTGCAGTAATGTGAGAAGTCCTAGGTCTTGTCTTCCCAAAGATAACATGTTGAGGAGGCTCTAGCCAACCCAAGGTAAATAACAGCTCAGCTAAGCAAGGCCTCAAAATGGGTCAAAGATGTTGCTCCTACCATTGAAAGGACTGAGCTAAAAATGACAAAAGGGAGGGAGAAGAGCTAACTGGGATCTCTCCAACATCCCAGGAGACCCACTAGTTATATTGCAGGTATTTGATAAATTAAGCTCTAAGAAACAGATTTTGTTAAAGTAAATTGACTTGGCAGTAGCAATGCAGTAGCAGTTAGGCATTTATGCTTCATATTTGCCGCACAAATAAAGTAAACACAGTACATGTAATAACAGAAAAAAATTATCTTAAAAACTGTTCAGACAATAGATGTTCCAGGAAGAGTCCATAATAGTTTGATTTTTCAAGACATCCACATTTATCGCACAGCAGATAATAATCAAGCTGCTTTTCTTTTGGTTTGGAATTCAAAATGAAAGCTACCAAACGACCTAAATTGAGCAGGCTGAGAAGGAAGACTCATCATTACAGCTAATTTAAAGCTCTGCAGCATTTATTCTAAACTAAATTAGACCCTCTGTTATTCTTCTTTGAACTATTTTATAACTACCAGTAGGACAAACTGTTTGAACAGGAGACAGTAAGCAATGCAAGAGATTGCCCAGAGGGGATGTGCAGCCTCCATCTCTGGATGTTTTCAAGACCAGACTACGTGAAGCCCCGAGTTACCTGCTTAGTCTCACAGGTGACCCTGCTTTGAGCAGCAGGTTGAACAAAAAACCTCTGGATGTCCCTTCCAACCTGATGGATTATGTGATTCTGTGACAACAAATACAGACGTGAGGAAGCTACAGACTGTCTCCTGGTGTGTCTTGCTTCATAACAGTAAGACCACCACTATTCACAAGATATCCCAGACATTCTCCACCCATCGGTATTTTTTTTAATGTGTAGCTCACTGATCTTATGTTCAAAAGACTCTGAGCCTGCTTCATTCAGCAAAAACAGTTTGAAGTATAAAAAAAAAGTTTCAAAACAATCCATAATACATCTCCAACTTACTTGTCTTTGAAGATGTCTTGAGCAGTCTTCTCTTCTTTTTTCTTGCCAACTTCCTTTAGGGGAAAAAGTGCTTTTACTTTTTCAAGAGGAGCCTGACACCTTTCTTTTATCACATGGGGCATCTCAAGCATCTCAAGAAGGTGCTGTTCAATTGGCGGCAATGGCTCATTGGGGTGAAAAGCCTTATGCTGCAAACACTGCAAGAAACAATTTGAGAAAAAAAAAACCTTTTTGTGTGCATTCAATATAATGCCCTTATGCCTGAGATTGTATAGCACATGCAAAATATCTTCTGTATTAAAGAGACTACTTTCATATTGCTGACAAATATTCCAGCACAAGTGGTCTGAAAGCCATACGATCAGCATAAGTAGATTAATAATATTATGAAAAAAGAATACTGATGCAGATCAGTCTTCCTACACTCACTGGAATGACTTCTATGAAAATTCTTAGTAAAGGCCCAGGAAGAAAACAGTCGTATGCATTTATTCAGCTTTTTAACTTTGCTTTACCTTTGAAATTCTCTTATGAAACAGTCACATGGGAGAGAGATTTCTATACATTCCAAAATTAGGCAACAAGATATATACCCCAATTTTATATTCCACTTATTGTCACAGATTATTGTACCTCAAAGAAAAATATTTCTTCTCTGTCAATAAAACTCAGAAAGTACACAAGAGAAATTGTCACCAGTTTAAGAGCAAATAGAGAGAAGTGAAACATGCACAGGTAAGTCCCAGAATACAGGTGTGTTTGCTTTGAAAAGAGTAAGGGTGTGGAGGAATGGCTGAGTGAAAAGGGGCACGATTTGCTTGCAATGAGCAACCCAGTCTTTGACTTAAAGGCCCGGAGATGATTGTGAACTGTCCTTGATGGGTAAGATATGAGGAAGGGAGTAAGTAGTAAGCAAGATGAGCAGAACTATGCTCTTGCACTTGGACAAGAACTTTACACCAATTGTGTGAACAGAAATTGTAAGCCAATCATGTAGCCATTGCTAGCGTGTGCTCTACTTGTTTGTCTATATAAACTCTGTGAAAACTTGAATAAAGGGAGAACGATCATACTCATATTGAGGCTATATCGTAATTCCGGGTCCGCCTCCCACTCCGACATAAGGGAATAAAGGGGCCTGACAGATGTACATCATGGGTGGCTGACACCCTGGAAGGCTGTAGCACCGTCCAGCGAGACCTGGACAGGCTGGAGAGATGGGCTGAGAGAAACCCAATGAAATTTAACAAGGGCAAGTGTAGGGTGCTGCACCTGGGAAGAAATAACCCCCTGCACCAGGACAGGTTGGGGGCTGACCTGCTGGAGAGCAGCTCTGAGGAAAGAACCTGGGAGTTCTTGTGGACAACAGGATGACCATGAGGCAGCAATGTGCCCTTGTGGCCAGGAAGGCCAATGGCATCCTGCCATTGGGATCAATGCATCCTGCATCAAGAAGAGCATGGCCATCCAGTTGAAGGAGGTCATCCTGCCCCTCTACTCTGCCCTGGTGAGGCACCATCTAGAGTACTGTGTCCAGTTCTGGGCTCCCCAGTTCAAGGAGGACCAGGAACTGCTGGAGAGGGTACAACAAAGGGCCACAAAGATGATTAAGGGCCTGGAGCATCTCTCCTATGAGGAAAGGCTGAGGGACTTGGGTCTTGGTAGTCTTGGGAACAGAAGGCTTAGGAGAGATCTGATCAATGTGTACAAATACTTAAAGGGAGAGTGTCAGGAGGACAGGGCTGGTCTTTTCTCAGTGGTGCCCAGTGACAGGACAAGAGGAAATGGGCATAAACTGGAATGTAAGAAGTTCCACCTAAACATGAGGAGGAACTTCTTTACTGTGCAAGTGGTGGAGCCCTGGAATAGGCTTCCCAGAGAGGTGGTGGAGTCTCCTTCTCTGGAAAGATTTCAAACCCTCATGGACAATGGTTCCTGTGAAACTTGCTCTAGGCAGACCTTCTTTGTTGGGGGGGCTTGGAGTAGATGATCTCTAGAGGTCCCTTACAACCCCGTATGAATCTATGATTCGATGATCAAAGTTGGAACAGATGGTAGGAACTACAGAGAAGGCTTTCACCAAATTGAAAAGACAGTGAACACAGGGAACGAAGCAGAGGGAGAGAGATGAGGTTAATGAGGCTACAGAAATTCCATTGAGAATTTTAAAAACAAAGTAGGTACCTCTTAAATGCTGTGAAGTGTGGGACAGCAGTAGAGATAAATGCGTAAATACATACATATATATATACACACACACATTTATCAGTGCATGCACATACTTAAAAACATGTGATGTACATGGGAGAATAATTTTTCCAAGCTGGTTGTACTGGGTGAATTAGACACAAGTGTGAAGGTAACTACTCAGTAAACTAGGAATACAGCAGAGACTTCCTCCTCTGTTGGCCGTCAGACATGACATTAATTTAAAAAACAAAACCAAAGAAACAAAACCCCTTCTATTCATGCCGAAATGCTGCCAATAAAGAAAATCCAGACCATATGCTACACATCAATACTGATGCGCTTTCATGCTGCCATTAAGATTCCAATCCATATTAGAGCATACTTTCAAAAGGAGGCTGTCATACAAGGCTACTGATTTGGAAACACTTGTAATGATTTGAGGCACAATTATTTTGAAAGAGAGCAAAAACATTGCTGGAAGCTGCAGTAATGGCTCTTGTGATACAAAAAAAAAAATTAAAATTTTAAAACATTAGGGGACTGAATTAAACTCAAAGTTAAAAACTTAAACCCCCTGTTGTCAATGTGTCTTTCAGGCTTTTGCATGTAAAATCTCTATGTGTGCAGCTGCAAGAGCTGAGCACACTAAGCAGCCTCCACTTGTTCCTGTTTTCAGAGTAGTTGGTGACCTCTGAAACCCGAGGTGGCAAGTACCATCAAAACTGTTAAAGGAGATGAAGTTGAACAGACCTAACCTGAAGTTTCAAATCCCAAACAGTCCCTTTGCTGGGCACAGAAAGAAGAGGAAGCATGGTTAAAAGGCTATCACGTAAAATGCACGGCATTCCCCAAGCATCTTACATGCTTCAAATCCTTGTGTTTAAGACTAACAACTTAAACAATGAAGTTGGAAGTCTGCCACCACAAAAGCTATGGAAGTTCAGTTAGGTTGTTCTGGAAGCAAGAACTAAAAATTGAAACTCTGGATATAGGATATTCCTCATCTTCCACTCTGACATGCATTAGTAACTCCTTTCCACCCACCCTTTCATTTCCTGATGCCTACTACTACTTCCAGAGATATAATTTAGCTAGTTTCTGGTTAAATTCTGGCTCTTGTCACTTATTCCAAATATCTTCATGAGTCAACAGAGCAAGGAAATGAAGGGGGAGTTCATCCTTTCTTCAGAGTTATTTTTCCAAACCCTTGATGGGTCCTGTTGAGCCCAATCAATGTACTGGCTACATTCAAAAGATGATGTATAATTTTTCTTTGTAGTTCTTAAAGAATCATCAGTGCCACTTGGTCTAAGTTCAAAATATTAAGTATCTAGAACATGTTTGCAGCAAAGGAGAGATCAACCTTTCTGTAACTTACATGGTTACAAAACTGCTATGAATTTAAGACCCCAAAAAACAGAGCTATGCACCAGGCAAAAGAAAGCACTAAAAGGACTGTTAATTTAGGGCTTTATAAACAGCAGGCACTGTGGACAGGACCTGTATACTACATAGTACATTGAAACAATCAATAAATAGATTTCCACCAGTATCATTCACTCTTACAAAAGTCTATTATCCTCTAAGGAAACTGATGAGTTACTCTCTTCTAGCAGCATTTGACTCAACTGCTGGACCACCACCATCATATTCTTCCAGAAGACAAATGGCACACCTAAAGAAACATCATTTGTTGACAGGCAACACTGACTGTATTGACTGCAACAAAAGAATTGTATGTAGTGATATTCTAGAGGAAATCCTATTCCCTATGCATTTCATTTACAAGCATTTGGGTGTCTGGTGCCCATAAAATTACATTTACATTTGGTAATACCCAAGCTTTACAACCCTTCTTAAAATACAAGTCGTACAAAGGTCCATGCATTTTAAGCACTTGCCAAGCAATAACCTTCTACTGACCAAATCTTGCATTCAGTTACTGTCTTGTCAATATGACTGGCAGAATTTGAAGGGAACACCAAGTTCAAGTGTCAGAGTAGGAGTCGAAGACAGTGGTCTTGCATGTGTTCCTAAAACACACATATGACCTTCAGATCCTTTGCTTCTTTTGACAATACTGAGACAGCATGGCTTGTGGAAGCTACAGTAAGTTTTCTTAGCTTTAAGAAAAAAGTAACTTCTTCCAACTTGTAAACTGAAAAGTTTCATTTTGAATTGTTGAGATACAATGAACAATGGTTGCTGTAACACCATTTTCACTGAATTTTCAGAGTGGAGTCATGCACTCAATATATCTCCATGGCTCTGTATACAACACAATTCTGCAGCTGCATAAACTGCATCGTAATTTTCCTTATTTTTGAATTTGCTGTGTCATTTTTTTTTTTGAACACTTGAATTCCAGTGTATAATTAAGTCTCTCATCCTCACAGTTGCAATGAAAATCTTCAAGATATGAAAGGAATGTAAATCAAGATCAAGATGTAGACAGCTTGTTACAATAACAGCAAAAAGTGTGAACTGTTCTACTTGCCCATAAAATATGTCAGCTCAGACACCCAAATGGAGTATTTTAAATGTCAGCAATGTCAACCATTTACTACTGATTGAGCTCACCTCAAATTAATCTGTTTTGGAACCACTGCTAGATGCAATAACACACAGAAAAGTGACTCTGCTCAAGATTTGATTTCCCTTGCTTCCTGGAAACCAGACATTTTAAGAATAAAATCTATGTAAAGGACAACATAGAAATCACTGGCTACCCCACACTTAAATGCAAAAGAATTTCTATTCCCATCTTCACAATGCAGATCTTTCCAATACGAATCAGAACAAGATAGAAAGGTGAAAAGTCTTAACAAAAGCAGTTTTTAAAAAAATGGCATATACATCACCTCACCTGGTATAGTCTCTGAAAATAAGGATTTGGGATTTTGCTGGGTTTAAATAGGTCCTCAAAAGTTTCTCCATCATCATCTTCACAAACCAAATTCATAGAATCGATCAAAGAGTCAACAGCAGATAACTGATCCGCTACGTCAGCAATTACATATAAAGAAAAATTAAATACACTTGCAGATGAATGCATTTCTTGAAACAATTTATACATGAAAATACACTTCACAACGTGAGATTTTGACCAAGTCACTACATGCCATAGAATACACTACAGATAAAATGTGACAATAAAGAATAGAGATAATAAACACAATAATAAAACCACTGCTTTAAGGACAACAATGTAAAGTCATAAAGACTTTTTCCCCCCTAAGACCTCAACTACTGCTGCCTTTCTGCTTCCATTTTTCTTTTTCAAGATGTTTTTATTTGCAACAGAAGGCTTATAGGCCACTTAGAAAATAGGGAGAACAGTTGGTTTAAAAAACTAAATAGCATAATATAAATTTTAAAAAGTTATGATTGCAAAATAACACAGTTCACAATAGACAAATATTACTTTGGTAAGACAGGTTTTAGAATTATTCTCAAACTGCTGGTTACAGGCAAGAAAATAGAAACTATTTCAGAAACAACACAGCATGCTTTGTATACCCTGATGTGCAGATGCCCATTCAATGGATCTCAGAACAAATTAAAGAAGTGGGAGCAGATTTTAAACTATATGCATTTACGCTCATTGCTGTGCAGAATTCTCAGAATAGTGAGTAAAGCTTTGCATGGCTGCATGTCCTATGGCTCTCCAAAGACACCATCCATCTGAATCTGGACACCAGTAAGAGCATGCTTTAAAAAAAATGCACAAACCAGAAAATACAGTCTTTGCCTTTGTATATTATATTAACAGGCTGTAACTGGCCACTGGACCAGCCTCATATGAATAGAGCTGCTGCCTCTATTCTAACTAGCTAATCCCATACTGTAGGTCCCACAAGGTTTGTCCATTCAGTCTAACAAATGAGTTCAAAGATCAAAGGATATGGAGGACTAAATCTCAGATGTCTATCACAGAGATCCCGTGAGACTAATAATCCCATAAACCGAGCCAGAAGTCATTTAACAGGACAGCTTTAAAAGACTGCCTGCAAACCACAAGTCTGCTCAGCCTGCCACTAAGCTAGCAAAGTTTTGACACAAGATTTACACTGAAAGATGACATCACCATAATGTATTCCCAGAAGACTGGGTTTTTTTTTTTCCCTAAGCCAAAAAAAGACAAAGCTTATGTTTTCGTTGGAAAGCCAAATACTCTAGTTTTCTTACAGTGTCTTAACGGAAGATAAGTAGGTTACTTTGTCCAGTTGCCCAGCAAAGGACTATCTTACCTGTAGGAATGCATTTTTTATTGTTTTTCAGGGATGAAAAGATGTACGGTCTTAAGTCTTCCATGTAGGGTAGCTGCACATAGATGAGACACTGAGCAAGCAAAAAAGAAGAAAGAAACAACTGAGCCTTAAGTAAAAAAATCTAAACTATTCCAAAGTGCCCTATCAGGGCAATATAAGCATAAGAAAAATTCAAAGGTCTAGTATCTGAATGCAGCAAAATAGTTAAATAAAATATTTACAGAGCAACACAGTTTTAAGCAGAATAAAACACAGCATTATTTTATAATACAGTCATGGCTACACTCCTCATTTTTCTACTGGTGGAATAAAGACCTCCCAGGTCATCTGATCCCTTTTTCTTGTGCAGAGTTCCAACCAGCCAGGATTTAAATCTCCCACACAAGAGCATTTTGGGATGTTTTACCATAGCTTACTACATTTCAAAGTCAAAAGCTGGGCTTGGTCTTTCAAACATTCTAATTTTTTTCTTTATTCAAATACCTCCTCCAGTTCAAACCACCCTAAATAATTCCTTTATGTTTATACCCTTCAAAAGTCTGAAGATTGTTATGTCCGCCCCCACCTTCGTCACTGCTTAGCCATGTTATACATATGCAGCTCTTTCAATAGTCTCTCATAAGTAAGATCAGTGGAAGCATATGCTGCAAAAAAATTCTGCCGTACTATGTTGTTTCTAGGTCTCTCTAAATTTTTTAAAAAATATTACAAATTTTTCTGCTGTGTACAGGACTTTCTTATTTTTCCTAAGAAACAGACTTTTTTTCCCCTCCTGTTTTTAAAAATAACCTTTTCAAATAAATAAATACACTACTGTCTTCCTAACTCTCCATGTGAACTTAAACAACAGCTTTAAATGCTGTCAGCTCCTCCCCTCAGTTTTGGTTCACTTGGAAACCTAATGACAACAGCACAATTAGACATGCTTGAAATGCCACACCAACTATCAAATACAAATTTTTCACAACCAAGCAATGTGAAGATAAATCCACAGTTTCAGGAAATTATAGAATCTAACACAACTTTGGATTGTACACAGAGAGGTAGGTAGTAACACAGCAAGAAAGCAGGGGTAAATTATTACATAAGTATCTGATTACACTCTTTCCAAAACAAAAAAAAAAATTATGAGATTTCCAGGATAACAAAATTATATTATTACTATGTCACTGAAATAAAAGTCAGTATTATTTAAATCTGTAATATAGAGACTACTAACAGAAACATATGGCATTATTTTTCCACATTTTTTTCCTATGGAATTTTCTTAATACTATTACCTCCTTGTCTTAAGACTTGGCACTATTTCTTAGAACTTATAAATCAGAAATTTTGTAACATATGTATATCAGAAGAAACCAATATGACTTTTCAGAGTGGTTTTAGGAAATAGTGCCATTCTGATTTACCTGATTCTGATTTATTCTGATTACAAAAGAATATATATTCATATATTCTTCTGATATACGTAACACTGCAAATTCATATGGTTCAAATATGATCATTTATACATTGATATTTGTAAAGCATCAATACAGAGGCTCTCTACAGAAAGGTAAGGGTGAAAAATTACCTCGTATGCATCCTTAATACACGGTAAAGCTACTCCAACTTGTGGGTTGCATCTTCTATCATAAGCATACCGCACTATGGCTACCACTTTCAACTCATCTAGTGCATGAACAAGGGCAGAAAAAGCAACTGCTGCATTCTGTGGGGGAAAAAAAAAATAATTCTAGAGAATAATCTCATTAGTCTCCTGAAATACATCTTTCACAGTGAATTCAACAGCATTGACGAGTTCCCATTTCAGCTATAACTTCAACACAAGCATTTTTCATGTTCAAAAAGTGAAAAAGCAGGAAGGTCAGTATTCAAAGCTGAGCAAGCTTTAGATCCAGCATGTTCCATCCTTTCTACTAGGTACGAAGAGCTCTAGGAAGTATTAAGAGAGAAAGAGAAAGGGAGACAAGTCAGACCCTCAATGGAATACGTCTGGGCACTACAGTGATGTTTTTACCTCTGATATTTGAAATAATTTGGAGGTCTGTTCTAAGTAACATAGTAACAGGGCACACTGCTGCTCTGCACAAGATGGACTTAAGCACCAGCACCAGCTTCCCTATGCCCTTGCACAAAGATATTTACCAGTCTCTCATTAATCATGAGATATGGTATTCATTTGGGGTCTAATCCAACTTCTTTTCATCCTAATGGACAACAGAAAATTTCTGTAAGCTGCATTGAGAATATTTGGTTTATTAAAATGGAAAGAAGGGACAATTTCAAGCACCACAGCACCACTACTATTCTATTCGATGGCCAAACACGTTCAACATCAAACTTCAGTTCACCTTACCTCATCATCTTTAGCTGCAAAGACCTTCAGAACCTGGCTGCCCATGTAGTAATGCCTCTGGATCTACAGATTCAAATGGTCAAGAGTTAGCCTAATCTGAAACAAATTAAATTATGAAGCAGCTAACACATTACTCAAGTGAAAAGCTACAAAATTAAATTACTGTGCACAGAAGTTAAAGGCCTCTATGTTTCATGTCTCCATTTATCTCTCAATAGGGATATTCTGTCATAGTCAGCAGGATATTCTCATACCTTCCTAATTATGAGCAGGGATGAAAGACTCTGGTATCTGCAGCTGTTACCAGTCTGAAGAGAATCATATGGGGTTGGAAGGAGATCATCTTTGGAGATCATCTAGTCCAACCTCCCCGCCAGAGAAGGCCTGCCTAGAGCAGGTTGCACAGGAACTTGTCCAGGTGGGTCTGGAATGTCTCCAGAGAAGGAGACTCCACCACCTCTCTGGGAAGCCTCTTCCAGGGCTCCACCACTTACACAGGCTGGGATAACACTGGCCTTTCTCCAGTCCTCAGGCACCTCCCCTGTTCTCCAGGACCTCTTGAAGATGGAGAGGGGCTCTGCAATGACTTCTGCCAGCTCCTTCAGCACTCTTGGGTGTATCCCATCCGGACCCATGATCTTCTGGATGTCCAGCCTTCTTAACTGATCTCTAACTTGGTCCTCCCACACCAAGGGAAAACCTTACTTAGACCAGAGTATCTCTGGTTCATCCAAAGTCCATGGCTCCTGGGGGTTGGCCCAAGCAGTAAAGACTGAAGGCATTCAGCAACTCAGCCTTCCCTGTATCCTTTGTTACCATAACACCCAACTCATTCAACAGCAGGCCCACATTTTCTCTAGTTTTCCTTTTACCTCCAATAGAATTGAAGAACTCTTTCTTGTTGTCTTTGACAACTTGCCAATTTTAATTCCAAGGAGGCCTTGGCTTTCCTTGTTTCTTCCCTACATAGTCTAACAGCATCTCTGAAAAACCTTCCAAGCAGTCAGTCCCTTCTTCCACACGGTGTAAACCTCCTTCTTCCACTTTAGTTTTTTCAGAAGGTCTCCTGCTTCTCTTGCTGGATTTCTTGCTCTTGGGAATAATACTGCACTAATTCAAAAGTCAGTCTGGAAAACCACAGTATTGAGCAAAAGCCCTAAACCTAACTGACACCTCATCTACACTATTAAGTTTTCCTAGCAAAAACATGTCAACAGGAAGCAGAAAAAAATAATGTTCTTGATGAAGCTACTGCAATACCAAGCTGGAGTATATACAGCTGTGCTGCAAAAGAAGTCCTTCTGTTATCAGTGTTTATGCTGTTTGTAAACACAGCTGACTTCCCCCCCAGAAAAAATAGTGTCATTAAGGGCATTGCTGGAAATGTTGGAGCTACAGAAATTGTGAGACACACCCAGAGAAACACTGCAATAGAGGAAAACCTGTCACAAAGGCTGCACACCACTATAAACACCGGTCAAAATGACCTTTCTTTGTTAAAGCAAAATCTCTTCAAATTACATTATCTCCAAACTAATCTGGAGTTTCATTAATTAGCAAGTTACCATAATGCTGCTGAAGTCAGTAACTACTTAGGCCAAAACAGATCTGTTTAATGTATTACAGCCAAGTTCTTTAACTCATATTATTCTACCTGCAATTATTCTTTGCTGTTCTGTCTTAAAAAGCTCAGGAAATTTTATGTTCAGTACAGTGTATCTAGATGTGTGCATCCTACCACCATTTTTTTTTTAAAAAAAAAGAAGTCCCTTTGTTATATTTTCAAGTATATTTCTCAATTTACATGGCATTGCTTATAAATTAAAAATCAAAGTTTAAGCAGCCTCTGATCTTCTTTCCTGGGGGATGTGAATAACTCAGAAAAATAATATGAGGTGGTTCTATTCCTTCTTTAATTATGTATTTGGAGCTGTTCCAGTTTCTCTAGTTAATAATAAATTATATTTTCTCCAAAGTTTTTAGAAGAAACAATTTAATATAAAACATACATTTGAATAGTGTATTATGATTCCAAACAAAAAAATTCAGAAGCCAAAACGTAAGGAAAGCACGGGTCTTGAAAATTCCTGAGGTAGTTGAAAACTTCCTGATATCGTTATCTATACAGTCTATATTTATTTCTGCAATCACAACTGACTAATTTGATTCCACTGAGGTCTACGCAATTACTATTGGGCAAGTTGCAATTCATATTTGTTACGAAATCCATAGGCAAGAGAAGTACATCATAAAAATTATCAAAAGCAATAAAAACTTTGTGCACTGAAAAAATATAAAACCAATTTGTTAATTCTTTGAGACATATTTTCGTGAATCAAAAGTGTTCCTTCAACTATATTCCTACAATTATAACAGAATCATAGAATGGTTAGAGTTGGAAGGGACCTTAAAGATCATCTGGTTCCAAACCCCCTGCCACAGACAGGGAGCCCTCCAACTTGAGCAGGTTGCTCAAAGCCCCATCCAGCCTGGCCTTGAACACTTCCAGGGATGGGGCATCCACAACTTCCCTGGGCAATCTGTTCCAGTGTCTCACCACCCTCACAGTAAAGAATTTCTTCCTAATATGTAATCTAATTCTTCCCTCTTTCAGTTTAACTAATTAACTCTATTTGAAGGTATTACCACACTATCTGACCAACAGTGGCAAAAAAAAAAAATCCACGTGAAGTAACAGCTCGCTTCTAGGACCACGATGCTTCCCATCTGCTTTCCTCTTAGTTTCTATTTTCAATAGAAGTCAGACTTCAAGTAGAAATAGGAGGCCAGCCTCCAACAGAAAAAGCTGCACATGGTAAAAAACATCTTACAGGAGTAATGAAGACAGTAAGACACAGCTGTATGTTAATAACACATGAAAAGATGCAAGAAGTTGTCTCATTGAAACATGTTGTTCAGATATATTTCAACTGTTAGTTTCTGCTACAGGATTTAGCAGTCCCTAACATGTGTCTGCTCTGCCCAATCTAGGGCATATAAGCTCAAGCATGATATGCTTCCTCCATCAGTCACTTTCCATACACAAGCTCCTGGGTTATTTAAGAAATTTAAGTTTTGAATATCCTCAAGGAGCAACCAGAGGAGAGTTCCCATTTAGGCTGGCTTCTCATTTCAATAAATCAATGTTCCTGGCTCCTCAATTCATAATATGCTCTGGACGAGCTCACTGTAGTAGTCTAAAAGCATATCTAGCAACATGCAGGGGTCTCTGCACCACCCTGTACCAAAGTAAAAGGTGTTCAGTTACATCCATTTGTGAATAAGCTCCCACAGATACTTCCTACTTCATTAGCATCTTTCCTTCCTAGTATAGAATGAATGATAAAATCATGGAATGGTTTGGGTTGGAAGGGACCTTAAAGGTTATCTCATTCCATTCCCCTGCCCTGGGCAGGGACACCTCCCACCGCACCAGGCTGATCCAAGCCCCCTCCAACCTGGCCTTGAACCCCTCCAGGGATGGGGCAGCCACAGCTTCTCGGGACAGTCTGTGCCAGGCTCTCGCCACCCTCCCACCAAAGAAGTTCTTCCCCACATCTCAGCTCCATCTCCCCTCTTTCAGTGTCAAACCCTTCTCCCATGTCCTAGGGCTCCACTCCCTGATCCAGAGTCCCTCCCCAGCTTTCCTGGAGCCCCTTGAGGGACTGGAAGGTCTCCCTGGAGCCTTCTCTTCTCCAGGCTGAAGCCCCCCAACTCTCTCAGCCTGTCCTCCCAGCAGAGGGGCTCCAGCCCTCCCAGTACCTCCGTGTCCCCATCTCCAACAGCTCCATGTCCTTCTGCTGTTGGTGGCCCCAGAGCTGGAGGCAGAACTTGGGGGGGAAGGTGTGGGGTGTGTGTCTCCCCAGAGCGGAGCAGAGGGACAGAATCCCCCCCTCACCCTGCTGGGGATGCAGCCCAGGATGTGGTGGACTTCTGTGTAGGGGGAAATGTCAGATGCCTGCCTGAACCAGGGCCCTCCTGCCTGCACTGTGGTAGTGCCAGATCAAGAAAAGTCCTTTACCTCAGTCACAGGACTTGTTGTTTACCCGTGGGCAGACTACTTGCATGCCTTCCCCTCTTATTAAGCTTCAAATGTATTTAATCTAGTCTTGAGACAGTGTTGTTTCATCAGAAAAGGTTAATTTAATTCAAACCTTTAAGTGAGGCTTAAGTGTTTACCACAAACTCCGTTCTCCAGATGTTGAATGAAAGGACCTGTAATGCTTCAGTAGAGGATCCTTTTGAGAGAGGCATTGCCCCCGTGCTGTGTTTCGGTAGCTGACCCCAACCACTTTGTAATGTGTTTTACAGATGCTTTATCATGTCATTAGCGTTTTCAGAAACGCACGACTTGATTTTGCTGGCAGTAGGCAAAATCCTTCCAGATAATTATGCCATTTGATGACCGCAGAGGTTAAAAATCTGATTGCTGTTGTATATTTATTCCTTCATAGCGGCACTGCAAAGCAATTACTCTGAGAGCGCTCTCTGCCTTGGCGTGGGCCCAGGGGCAGAGCTGTGAGTAATTCGGAGTCGTGTTGGGGATCATGAGTGTTGCCATGCACCTGGCAGTTCATGGGAGAGCTATGGTCTATACACTTTGTCTTAATCACAGGGTGACAGCTCCATTTGCATTGCAAAAGCAAATACGAAATGGTCCACTTGATACACTTTCAGAAATGTTTTAAATGAGAGGCACAGTTGAAACTATTCCACGGGCTGGATTTGATGCTTTTTTGGTTTTCACTTCCATCTGTGAAACACTGTAAATATAGTGTATAATCTACATGAAGACTACTCTGGTGATAGCAGCTATCCAGAGTGTTTGGATAAATGATACCACTGTTTGTTGTATTGGGCGACTAAAAAAAAGCAAACCGTAAGCATGCAGAAGTTCTGAGTTGTGAGCTTTAATTTAAAAGATTTGAGGGATTTTTAGTGGTTGTGACGAAAATTTCCAAAGCCTGTCGTGAGTAACTGATGATAACTGTAAATGTGCAGAGTCTGGAACAATAGCTCTGAGACATGTGAACTGCTTCGTGTCAGCATATGCCATGCCAGATGCCAACAACTAAAACTGTAGTTAAGAATGTTAGTGGGTTTGGGGCTCCACGTGTAAGGAGACAGCAAATTGTGAAGATGTTGCACAGTATCCCCTAAAACAGGGAAGAATGTAATTATGTGGGTTAATAAACAAAAGAGGATGCAGAAAATACATAAATGGCAATGATGACAAGGCAAGATCATGTGATTGATTTATTGTGTTCATGTGTGCCACAACCTACAACTCCCATCCTGTCAAACCTGATGAGTTAATTGGGATAAGCCGGGACCGTACCCACATGGCTCACTGCTGATAAAACCTTGGGGCACCAGGACCGGGTTTGTTGGTTCCATATATAGAAGATTACAGATTTAGTACTCTGTGAGGAGGTGATCCCTATCTATCCATCACTGATCTGAGTGACTTTGAAATTCCTGGATGAAAGGTACCCCGAGCATTCCCAAGGAGTTGAGCCTTTCCTTCTTTATTAGATGCCATCATCTCTTTTGCGGTTTTAGCTCTTCCTTATTTTGACTGGCTGTCACTGCGAGATTTTTGCAAGGCTTGTTTGTTGCTCTTCCCAAGCGGAGTATTTTTCATTATGTCTGTCTAACTAAAAACAAATGGTGGGCCACATATGGGAATGCAGCTTGAGAAAACTGGAGATCAAAGAAAGGTCTTGACTCAGTGCTGAGCATCCCTGCTGCATTTCCCCTTTAAATGCCTCCCACCAAGCTTGTGGCTTGTGACTTGGAGCTCGCTGCCTTAACTTTTTGTCTGAGCATCTTTGCTTTAAAAAAAAATAAATAAATGAAGGAAGACTATTTTCCCAGCTCAAACTTTCTCTGTTTCTACTTTCTCTCTTTTTTGTCAGTCCTCAGTCTTGCTAGTTTTCTGGAAAACTTTAATGCCTCTTCACTGATGCCAGGAAATGCTTCAACTTGAATGAACGGTACAGAGCCCTTGTATCTAGTTCACCCAAACAGGAAAGAACTGATCTGAATTGCTTCAGCCCTTGCCAGTTATAGGTTGCTGTTGTGTGTCTAGAGGGCCTGTCTGCCCTTTTCATGTTGAATCTGAAGGTCATTCGGCCCTGGTCACCTCATCAGCAACTTAGCCAGTGCTTTCAGGGAAAAAAACTTACCCAAAGGATGAGAAGGAGGAATATGGCCAGGTGTCACTTCCTTCAGCTCTGATTTTTTAGTTTCAGCTTTAAAAAATCTGTAGCATGTTTATTTATTAGCAAGAGTATGATTTATTTTTTTTTCTCTCAAGCCACATGCCTTGTTACACATATACATTTTTTTCCACTGAGGAACAAGATTAGTGAAACTGAAGAAGGGGATTTTTCCTGGCTAAGAACTGTGGGGGCTTTTGGGGTGGCTTTTTTGCCCAGGAATGTCAATGAAAAGATGCTGAGAGAGGCTGTAGAGAGGAGCTATGCTGATAGCGAGTTCAAAATTCTGTTTTGTTTTATATAAGCTGGACTGACTCTGCTTTGCGAAGATTTTTATGTGAGATGACACTGTATGTTTCTTTCCTTTATGTTCTGCTTCTCTTAAATATTTTTCTTGGAGTGAAATGATAAATATTTAAGAATCAGTTGCATTTGGAGATTTCTTCTGAGCTTTATATGTTTGTTTTGAGAGGATTCTGCTGCCATTGCCAAACAGTACTTAGACTGTATTTACAAAATAAACTGGGACCACAACAAAGAAGTGTGAAAGAAAAAAAGGTAGGGGAAAGGAAGAGTGAGAGACAATGTATTTCTGTTCCTGAAAGCTGCTTTGCATTTCTATAGCACCTTTCCTCCCAGTATTTCAGGGCACATCACAAGTATTAGTCATGCCTCATGCTAGATTTGGGATAGATGAGTGAGGCAATTCCTGCCACCGTTTAGAGACTAAGTTTCCTGGATATATATAACCCAGGGAGAAAGGCGTTGTGGGGTTGTGGGAGCCAGACAGGTCACTATTGTATGTTTAGAGAGCTTGCTATATAGGGTTTTTTGATTTGGACTGGGGCTTCTGGATAATCACTGCAGAGAGAGATTACCTAATTTATCAGAATCCTTACAAAGCTAAACTAGCCAGTTTTGCCATCAAGAAAAAAATATCAGCATAAAAATGTGATTAGTTTCATTAACTTCAGCTTTAAGCTAATCTTCATTTCAGTTGGTAGATCTTCAATTAGGATTGAGATATCAAGTGAGAAATCTTGCCTCTGATGATGCCAATAGGAGCATTGCTATTGACAGTGAAGCCAGGCTTTTTTTTTTTTTTCCAAAATAAGATGTTAGTGATAAGAGCAAGAGACTTATCCAAGTAACAGTAATGTCAGTAGCAGATTTGGCATGTTTGAGAGGACTCTGGGGGAGAAGAGACAAAGACTCTGTCTATACCAATATTCCTACTCATGTGTTTCAGAGAATAAATATATCTTTTCCTGGCAGTAGATATATTCACTCTGCCTGGCTGATTGCTCAACTGGTCACTCTGTGACACGCTCTGCTCCATTCCCAAATGTTTTGTATTCAGACATCTCAGCTCTGATTCATCAGACATAGGGGAGATTTTTTTTTTTTCCCCTCCAGTATTTTATGGCTACATTACTATATTTTTTTAATATCAGAATCCCCCTGACTCATGTAGGACAAACCCCAGAAGAGATCAATGTTTTTAAAGCTGCTTATTCTTGGAAAAGAGAGGGGTGTGGAGATACCATTCTGTGTCTGCTTACTCTGCTGCATGTACCCAGGAACAGAGCCTTGGCTGGTGAGCAGTCGTCACTGATGATGCCCCAACTTGTTGCTGTTGCATGTTTCTAGTTGAAGTGATAAACAGGAAGATAGCTAAATAATGTGGTCACGTCGGGTGTGATGCTGGCATTGGCATTGTGCACGGTTAGCAGCAGACTCAAGTAACTCAAAGGATTATATTGAAGGTTAAAAAGTTTTTGTGGAGATGAACCTCACTATACCCAAGATAAAACAACCCCCAAATACCGAAGTGTAGTTTATACAGATCCTTTAGTCGGCCACATTTCAGTACACGTGCACAGCACAGTAAATCCAAGTGAATTCTAGACTCACAAAGATATGCATTCAGAACAACTGAGATCAGATTTTTTAATGAACCATTCATTTTGACTATTTAGCCAAAAGAAATTACCATCCTCTGAAATGATTTGGCTGAAATAGTCATTGAATGTTCAAAATGCTTGCAAACAACAGTATAAATTTGCAGTATTCTGGAGCCTTTATCCAAAGAATTGGACGTTTTCCCACCCCTTTAAAATTATTACTATTCTATCATCCCTATGGAGAACAGTGTGTTTGGTTATATGAGGCAACGAGGAAGATTAGAAGTGTAACTGAATAAACTGATTTTTAAAGCCCTGAACCTCGTAACGTTTACAAAATATTCTTAGCGTTCACACATAGTCTCTGGGACTATGTATGTAAAGTTCAAGTACATATAAATATAAGCAGAGCAGAATATAATAATTCTATTCCAGCCTGTCTCTTTGATGGTCAAATCTGCCCAGATGAGTGCACAGGCTGCTGAATGGAATCCTTCCAGTTATTTGGCTTATTTCTCCTTGCGTGCAAATGTGATGCTGTGCTTGGGACAGAGTAAAATTGCTCTTTTGACTGCTTGCTCTTTAATCCCCCCTTTTATAGTCTCATAAATGTTCCTGGAGCTATACTGCCATGAAGCACCCGTGAAATCAAGTGACTGTTTGGGTCAATCACATGGCTGTTTCTCTGAGAGAACAAACTTCAGGCAAGCACATTCCAGCTGCTGTGACCTTGGTGAGAAGGGAGGAGAAGCATTGCAACTCCTGGCCTGTTCTCACAATTTCTCTCTTTAGACCACTTGTGTCCAATTTTCTTGAAGTTTGCTGACTTGAGATTTTTTGATATAATCTAAGAGTGATACCCCAGCTGAGCTGTCGGGTGAGTGTTGCACCATCAGTTTTCCAAGTAGTTATGGGCACTGGTGTGGGTGGTGAACTGCCTCAGCTTGCTCTGGTAATGAGCCCAGAGATTGAGGTGAGCCAATAAAGCATGTAAGCAGAGGTTCTGCAAGTTTTAATAGACATAGCACCTGTTGTGCACTTCTGTAAATTACTAAGCAAGCGCTCGAAGTCCCCGTTTAATAATTTGACACTTGGATATTTTTCCTACGGAGAAATGACTCTGGGTTTGGGAAGTCATGGTAGCATGGAAAACGTGCTAGCATTTTACCCACCCCGGGAGGAAAGAGCTGAGAAAGAATATGAACTTAAAACATCGTAACACACCACTGAATAAAGACACTGGTCTGAGGAAAACCCAGCAACGTCCTGGAATCCAGCACTGTCCCTTAGCTGGGAAAGACTGTCTGAGGCACTGTGAGATCAGACGTGCAGGGTAGACCAGCCCCTGCCTTGTTTTCACAGTATCTGATTTGGTGCTGCTCCCCACCATATTTAATACATATTTAATATTTAATTGTGTGTGGCCAGAGCTGCCTGTTTCTATTCATGTCTCTCCATTGCCTGCAGTGAGTGAACACAGAAGATTGGATCAGGCCTAAGGTCTAACTACACAAACTGGACAAGTATCCTGTGGGAAGTGCACAATATCTTGCATTTTTAATCTTAAATTTTCTCCCTCTTAGGAGGGAGTGAGTGGTAGAGAGTGGCTTAACTCCTGATACAGGAGCTGTGACATCCAGCTGTTGTAATGATGACAACTGTGGCAATTCCTGATATCCAAGTGTTAGCCGTGGGTTGGCATAGAGTTTGCTGCTGTAGCCCTGAGCAGGTGAGACAAAGTCTAGAAGCTCTTTAGGATGAGAAGTTGAAGGGTGACTGCTAGATGGGTGCCTGAAAACACTAAGGGAGGGAATCTGGAGGTGGACTAATGAGATGGGGAGAGCTTAAAACAAAGTGACGAGCTGTCAGGGTGGAAACTGGGATGAGATCTGAACTCTGCCTTTCCAGTCGCACCCACTGAATTGCAATCCAGCAAGAAGAGCAAGTGAAAGGAGGGAAAATGAGGGTCTGCACGGTGCAGGTGCTAGAAATGGCCTCTGGTACCTGCCAGCAGAGGCAGAGTGCTTTCTGGAGCTGGGATGGACGTATGGCATTTCAGGGAGCCTCTGGGAGAGCCTGATGGAGCTGTCATGTGTGAACATGTCATTTATGATGCCGATGCTAGGCAGCTCTGATTGACAGAAACTTGGTGACAATTTTCCCCCTCCAATGCTCTCTGGACATCACCAAATACAAGAAAGCTGTATTTTGGGGAAATGCTAGCAAAATGCATCACAAAGGTAAAGGCTGAGCTGTCAAGAGGGCTCAAGACCAAGAAGAACAAAGCCAGACCTCATTATTTTGCTGTGTCCCATAATAATTTTATATTTATTCCTTTCTTGAACTGGACCACTTCATCTGGTCATTGTGTAATTCTGAGATGGCTGGAGCTCAGCCCCTGCACTGATGACCATGCTGTGCTTTGGTTGTGTTAATCAGCATGGGAGAATCATTTTTGGTAAAATCTTCATCTACCTTAGAACTTGAAGGCTGAGGCAGCTTTTTTTACTGTTCTTTTGTTGTTCCAGGGAACTCGTTCCACATCCAAGGATAGAGGGCAGTTTATTTTTCAAACTTCTGTTAAATTTTTTCCTTGTTAATAAGCATACCATGAAATTCAGGGATAGGTAAAACTTTCCATGACTGGCTGTAAGAGGAGCCACAACTAAACCAAGTTCTTTTATTTGACTGTGAAGTCTCTAAAAGCTCAAGGTGGTTACTTACATCAGAAACACAAGCTGAGAATTCCTCTGTCTTTATATACTTATACCTAATAGTAGAATTTTTATTTTCCTACACCCATCTCAGACTGGGGGAAGCCACAGTTGATACTGGCTTCTGAGAAATATATAATTACAATCAGCAGCAGTTGGTGCCATAAGATACTGGTGCTCTGTGCTAAACAGGAATTTGTGTTGCATATTTATTTGGAGGACAAGAATATCTACAAATATCTATAAATATATTTGGTTATTATTAGAAGAGGTATTTAAATCTTCTAGTGGGTGGGTGTCCCAGATACAAACTGATGAAAGTAAGGGAAACCTCCTCATGCAAATGAGTTGTTTAGTAACGTTTCATCGCAGGTTTTGCTGCTTTATATCAATTTTCATGGGCAGGGCACTCAGTTAAGCTCAACCATTCATCTGATCTTTGGCAAAAATTATGTCCCAAGTGTAAATATTAGTGGCAACTTGACCCTGTTGTGTGCACTTTACAAAATGACAGACAAGGAGCCTCTGGAAGGCTTTATATGTTTTAAAGAACATTCTTTAGTAAGAATAATTAACTAATGTGGCACTCAACCAATGGTTATTTGCACAATTTTTTAGCAAAACTTCTTTTGTTAACCCCAGATACTGCATGGTGCTTTGTTTAAGCAAAAAAAATGATTCTGTAGGAATTCAATGATCTTACAAATAAATCTAAGAGTCTTTTAAAGTGAGTATCACCTCCTCTAAGCCCTCACGGATTACCTGTAACTAGCTTTGAGCCATCCAAAGGTTAACACAGGCTACAGAACGATAAAGCTGAAGATGGTAGAACAGCTCAAAGCTCAGTACTTCCCTTCACACAACGTATGGTAGAAAATTACGAAACTACTTTGTAATCTTCTGAAACGTCCCCCTGACATCTGCTGTACCAAGGGTCAGTTTCTAATATTGCTGCAGTAAAAAACAGAAATCACAGTAATTTTTAAGGACAGTCTGGACTTTGCCATATAATTCTTTTTGGCTTGTATAGACATTATTTCGCTTAAAGTGCTGTATAAAAAGCTTAATCGGTAGAATAAAAGAAGGCTAAAACTGCAAAGTTTAACTTGAATGGAATAGAAGGTAGATAGTAGGCAAGCTGAGGATATGAAGCAGTGCAGTTCAGGGCTGCTATGTAGCTGCAGAAATGTGCAGATACCAGGACTACAATACCACTACCATAATAGGATTACAATATTTTTTACTGGAAATAAGAGGTGATTATTGCTGGGAATTGTCAGACTTCTGGCAATTGGGATTAGCCACCCCAAAAGTCTGGTGTAGGAGGGGTAAATTTCCTCAATGGAAGAAGTCGTGTGCTCCAAAACTTGCTCCACAGCCAGCAAAGGCTACTCTGGCCCCTGGGCACTGGTGGAGAATCCCAGATAAGGGGAGGCAGCATCACAGAGAGAGCCAGATAGCTTATGGGGCTGTGGGAGAGGGGACAAGCTGGAGAAGAAAAACACTGGAAGGAAGGGAAAGATTGAGGGTGGCTTTGGGCAATGGGTAGGAAAGAGAAAGTGTGAAAAATAAGCAGGGAATTTAGCTAAAAGGCTCCATCGCTGATTGATTTAACTTACACTGGAAAGAAATTGGCCTTAGGTCAAGTCTGCAATGCTTTTATGTGATTGCTCTCCCTCTGAGCATCCTAGAATGACAGTTGGGCCAAACGTTTTGGCCTGTGGGCAAGTAAACAAGAAAGGCATAAGAAATGTCCCTTACAAGGACAGTTCCCTAATATATGCTTTACTTGCCAAATCAGAAGTTGTAGGTCTATTTTACCCGCTGGGCTCCTCTGTCAGGAGGTGGATAGGAAGTGCACCTCCTTGCATGTGGAAATTTGTTGAAAAATGCTGCATCATCAGTCGTGGCACTTTTTTTTGGAGCTCACTTATGAGATGGAAAATCTCAGGCTGTCCTTGGAGTGGAGCCATGTGCTATCAGTCCCTTGAAAATACAAGTCGATTAAATATGTAGGTCAGAAAACATCCCAATTTATTTAATAGATGAGAGTTTTGTTGTCTAATGTTATATCACTGAAGCTGCTGGTCACTTTTTGAAGTTAATATAATAATGGCTTTGTTCTCAGCTCAGGGATTAAGGAGGGTCACCAGGTATTGCTACCCAAAAGGCAGGTGCAAGTTTTTATTATTAATAAATAAATAAAATAATTTAATAAATAAATATACCTGCGGGGGAATTAGGTTACCTGTGAGGATTGCTGTGATAGAAGAAGAGCTAACAAAGAGCAAAGTCTAGTAGAAACTATCTCTGTTCCATAAATAGGCTAAACATAAACCTCTGCACATGCACCTCTACGGTGATGTCAAACCAAAAATAAGCCAGGAATCCTATTGAAGATTTTTACTCCTGAGCCTTTATCATGGCCTTATTGTTTTTTTCCTTATCTTCCAGCTCCCAAGGAATTGGACAGGGAGCTCCTGTCTGGCAGTCTGAGCTGTATCAGCCTGTTCTGTCCCCCCTTCTGAGCTGTATCAGCCTGTTCTGTCCCCCCTTCTGAGCTGTATCAGCCTGTTCTGTCCCCCCCTTGGTTACCTGCTGTCTGTAGCAGCCTCACACAACGCTGAGCAGTTTTATATCTGAAATTAAAAAGATGCCCGGGACTGACTGAATCATTCTTCATTATCTCAGCGGGCAGCAGATTTAGGAGCTAGATTTGCAATGAACATTTATTAGATTGTGTGTCTTCTGGGAATAGCTAATTTTTTTTTTTATCAACAGATTCCATGACTTAGCATCATAATTAGCTATTAGGTATATATACTCCAGTCAAGAGCTGCTTTTTTTAAATTTTTTTAAGCCTGCTTGTTCTAAGAGTCTTTCTTTTCTCATTTATAGGGGAGTTTTGCACCATCCTTCTGACAAGTGTGAGATAGCCGGTGGGAATGAGACCTGTAATTAATCCACTGAATGCACAGAGCAAGCAGAAGAACAGCTCTTGGATGAAGCTCTTTAGTCTCTGGAAGGTATCTGACAAGTCAGCAAACACTGTTAGTTTTTTGTGGTAGGTTTTGTGATGTCAGTGCTAGGAATGGCACCCAGCAAATTCATTTCATGTGAGCTATTGAGGACACGAGGGAGAAAATGATGTATTTCAGCATTCCCCTGAATTTTGAAGTTGCATATGTATGATTCTGCACTCTCTCATCAAAAGCTGGTTCACTGTGTTTCTAGTAAAGAAAATAAAGAAAGCTTGAGTCCATTTTCCCACTCCTGCTTGTAGGGGGGGTGTGTTGAGGAGGGTGGTGGTGTTAAAAGAGAGTCCAGCATTGAGAGCATTGGCCTGAACTGTGGGAGATCCAGATTCAGCTCTTGCATTGCCAGAGACAAACTGTGTGACTTCAGTCACGTATCCTCATTGTACTTTGGCTTGGCATCCATTAAAATAACTTGAGAGATTTTGTGGTAAAGTGAGACCCCCTTGGATGCTGCACTATTAAGGTGTCTTGTTGGTTTGTCACAAAAGCGGTGGAAAGCACAGGGTGAGGATGGTTGTCCCTTTAAATTAAGTTCTTCTTTTATGTAATGCTACTTGGTTTATTGCACAGGAAATATCTTTGTTTCTTAGCTCTCTAGCTACTATAGTACCTGTCATTTACTGCAATTTACTTCTGAGACTGTTTTTCTAACTGCCTTGTGTTCTTGGATCAAATACAACAGCCTTTGATTCCTGTTGTCCTTTTGTCTTTGCTTGGCTCTAAACATTTTGTTCCCTGAACATGGGCCCGGGTTCTCCTTTCCCCCAAGCTGCAGCAAATCAGGAATACTGCTTCTGAAGCAATTAGCTAAGGAGCATTGACACACACAAATGGAACTAGGGCTGTTGATTTTTATTTTTATTTCCAAGTTTTGTCAGACGTTATGTACTGCTCTTCCCAAATCTTCCAGTATTAGTTCCAATGTGCAGACTCAATTCCAAGATTGAGTGACTGCACTTTGCCTGGTGATAATCCACACCATATTCCCAGCTACCTGATTCTCCTTCACTGCTTTGTGCTCAGCACAAGCTACACCCTCAAGGGAATTTGTGTGTGCAGCTGCCTGATTCCTGCCTAACTCAGCTGGATCGATATCTCAAAAGCCAGGCGTGTCCAGACAGTCATATTCTCAAGGCAGAGAGCAAACTCACTTATTTGATCACAAGATACTCAAAACGTTAGGTGAAGAGATCGGAGGATCACTGATACAGAATGGTGCAAAGTCTTTATGAGTGCTGACCCTCAAATGAGAATCTGCAGGCAAGACCTCTGCTAATGGTTTCCTGGTGGAGTATGCCAGAAATGAGGAAAGAAATTCCATTTCTTGATGCAAAAGCTGCTTTTCTATTACCTCTCCTGATCTCCAGGGAAGAGTTGGGGTGGTCCAAAATGGAAAATAATTAAAGTCTGAGCAGAAATAGTAACTGCTCCTGAGGTTTTCTATGTTATTATGTCACAGCTACTCTCTTCAGACTCAGTCCTTCTCCTTTCTTCCTGCTACGGGTTGTGTCAAGAGGTCCATACCTCACAAACTGAGGTTTGAACTTCCCTGTCCTGCTGTGTTGAGTTCCTCTGGGCCGTGACACTCTGCACACATCAGCCCCTACGTGTGTGTAGCAGCCAGCTGCTCCTTCCTTGTTTTTATGGCACCTATTGCACCCATATCTCAGAGTCAGATAAAAAATCAAAAGGAGAGGTATCTACAGTAGAAACCAAGTGGCTGCGGAGCTTGAGATGTAAAAAAGCATTGCTCTTCTCTCCTGGATTATACTGAGGTTTACGCATGAGTTGGAGCATTTCCCTGCTCAGGTCAGGGCCTGGTTGGGTCTGTGCAAATCTAGGGGTACCCAGGACACTTCTAGGTTAATAAGAGAATCTTGAATTAACACACTTCCAGCAATGCCTGGCTACTGGGCAGAGGGGTTGTGGCTTTCAGTTTAAATGCTCATCAAGCCCCAATGTTCGGTGCCCAAGATCCCACACAAGAATCATTTATTTTAGATTGTATTTAGCCGTAACAGCCTGAGAATAGTCAGCTTTGCTGGTCTCTTAATATTGCTGAGAGAGGAGAAAAATTGTTAACCCTGTTTTGTAAATGGCCAAAGCCGCATAGACCGGCTGCAGTGGAGCAGGGACTGTAATCCCTAATTCTAAATTCTCTATTAAAACCCTAATCCCTGGGCTATCCTTCTGCTTCAGACAGAGTTCAAGATGGACAGTGTATAATTTGTCTGAAGTGATGCACCTGCCACTATTTAAAACTAGTTATTTTCTTTCTGTCCCC
>BJBW01006065.1:235744-297409 GCA_004320125.1 Scolopax mira | reverse complement strand
CCACACAGTCGGGGAGCGTTTTGCAGAAGAGCGGCCGCAGCGGACTCTGCTTTCGTGAGTCCCCGGGCTTCGGCTTCCCAGGGCCTGTGGGCCAATCCCAGTAGCAGCTGGGCATCACACAGCTGCTGCTCAGTCCCTTGCCCTTGGGATGGGGGAGAGAATCTTAAGGGTAAAAGTGGGAAAACTTAACACGGTCCATTAGATTACAGCAAGAGCTACACCCCAAATCAAAGCAAAGAGAGGAATTGGGGCACTACTTCCCTGCTCTGCCGACCACACCTGCCTTTTTGGGAAGCATTCTGCCTCCCTTGTGCTCAGAAGTAAGAAAAACCATAATATAAAAATGATAAAATAAATGACCAATGAAGAAAACAATATAATTTTTCAGTCTGCCAGCAGTTGCTACTAAAATTTTTGTATAGTGCTAATTACATCATCTAACCCTTACTTATCAGAAGTGATGTCACTTGTTACAGGTTCCTCATTTTCTAACCGCAAGGCTTTCGAGATGACTTGCATGAGCCCTACATCTGAATTCAGGCAAGGTTCTAGTCTGAATATAATATTAAATCAGATTTTAGGTGCTTCAGCTGACACTCCAAAATGGGTGGGTGTTATTTTTCTCAGGCTTTCTGTGCACCTGATCCCTACTTAAAATGTGGAGTTAATACATGTTCCTTCATTTCACATGCATTTTAGGAAAATAATGGGAAACTAGCAGGGAATACTCTACAGGAATAGAAAAAAATGTGGGTTTTCTTAGTCCTGCTCTGGGAAGTGTCATATTAACATGACCTGAAGGAGAAAACATAGCATGGCAAAGCTGCCCAGCCATGGAGGAGAGCCAGGCACAATGCATAGATGTGAGGAGGCAAGTTAGGGAGCTGAAACTAGCAGACACATTTCCTTAGAGGCTAGGGTAGTTGGTATTAATGCTGGCTGTGAGGCTATGAAATCTCAGACTGTCCAGTACATGTCTTGATTCATGTTACAGTGTGGGTGAGGAGTGTGCCTGTGAAACAAAGCTCAGGACTGGCTGCTCCTTTGATTCTCTGTTTCAAATGCCTTGCTCCTGGGGCCCAAAAACTGGGCTCCTCAGCTGAACATGAGCACCTGACATGTCCTGAAGGGAATCTTCTTGAGTGTGGATGTAGCTTCCTCAGTGCCCTTGGCCCTGCAGATCATCTCCTGTGGCCCTCATCTCCTGCCAGTATCAATAAAACCTTAGAATCTCTCTTTCTAAATTCACATCTGTGTAGACCTCTCTCACTTTAATACCGCAGGACTTTTGGCTATGACTTTCCAGCCTTGACACTCAAGGTTGGTTTTGGGGAGAAAGGGGTTGGCATGGATGAGGTTGTACACAAATGGGATTGATATTTCTCCAAGGACAGTCACACTAGTTCACTCTGGTGGTGAGTATATGAAGAGCATGCGCCAAAGGCACTGTACAGAAATCCATCCATCTCAATATTAATTCCAGAATTCCAGTCTTCACTCTTAATCTGCGTGATTCTGTTCTATTATGGTACACGTATTAATGCACTGCACAAGCTTTTCTCATAAATGCCTGGGGCTGGAGGGTGATGTGAGTTCAAGACTGCTGCCAATCATCAGTAGAAAATCATGGAGATCTCCCTGATGATGGGGAAAAAGGTTAACACTAATGAATGAGGATCTAGGGAGTGCAGGGCAGGCAGCCTCCCCTCCATCCCTTGGGCAGCAAGAATCCCTCCCCTGCATGCCTTGGGAATCCATTTTAAGGCTTATGAAGTACCAGGTGGCCATTTGGGATCAGTCAGCATGGCTTCACCATGGGAACATCACATCTAGCCAGCCTGGGCACCTTCTGTGCAGGAACAGCTGGCTCTGGAGACACAGGGACAGCAGTGGATTTTGTTCATCTTGCCTCTAAAACATCTTTTGATGTGGTCTCCCACAGGACTCTCATTTGAAAGGTAAGGCAATGCAGGCTGGGTGAAGGAATGGGAAGATGGATTAGAAGTTGGCCAAAGTGTTGGACTCAAAGGTAATAATCAATGGCTTAGTGTCCAGGAGGAATGGTGTAGCAGAGTGTTCAAAGGTCAATACAAGGGGTCAGTATTGTTTGATATGTTCATCATTGATCTTAGATGATGAGCCAGAGTGCACCTGCAGCCATTTTGTGGATAGCTTTAAATTATGTGTTGGGCAGGAGAAGTCTATGCTGGATGGTAGAGCAGCATTGGAAAACTTGAGGATTGGGCTAGCGGAAACCTCATGAAGCTCAACAAGAAGTGCGGGGTTCAGGCCCTGCAGAATAATCCCAGGCATCAGCACAGGCTGGGGACCAACTTGCTGGGAAGCATAGAGTACATAAACTTACCTCTTGCTATCCTCAGCTGTTCTTCAACTACCTAATGGGTGACTGGCTGTAGAAAAGATGGAATATTCTTGGAGCTGCAAGGAGGACAGACAGTGGTCACAAGTTTTGGCAAACTCTGGATATAAGAGAAAAGAGGTTCTTTACAGCAAGCGTGGGTCGGTGCTGGAGCAGGTATCCAGGGCAATTTCCAACTTTGGAGGTGTGTGAAACTCGGTCGTACACAGCAATGTTCTTGAGTGAGTGTCTTCATCTAAGTTTGGCCTTGTGTTGAACAGGGTTTGGAGCAGATGATGCCTAGATCATCCAAACCACATTTTTCTGTTATTATGGTCTGGATAAGCGTAGTTGTCCTCAAGTTACTTCTTAACTTTATCTTTCTCTTTTTTCTCTTGAAAACAGAAGTTACATGGAGTAGGAGGAGCCCATGCAACATGCCTGTTGTAGCTCCAGGAAGAGACCTTTGCAGAAGGTGAAATGCTGGTCAAAAGTTATTCAGTGCAAGTGGGCTAGAAAGGGACATGTATGTAATCCTACCTGCTACTAGCCTTTTTTTCTCCACCTGATTAACATTACTCTTTCTGACCCCCTTGACATGCAAGCAAGGCCCCTTGTGGAATTCCTCATACTCAAAATCCCTTCTTTGAGACAGAGATGAAGCAACACTTGCTTGGCTGTACTCTTGACCTCCTTACCTTGTTTTCCACCAGCACCTTCATACCCGGGCAATGTGATCTCCCGCTCACACGGTGTTTTCCAAGTAACTTACACGGGGTGTGACTCATTGAACAAAACACAAACAGCAATTTTACTGGTCAGGAAGCTCCTCTGGCTTGACAGCTCCTGCTGTTGGCACACTGTCAGGTTTCTAACTTAGGGCACCGCTGCTGCGGACCCAGTTTGACTGGAGGACTGTACCACTGGCTCACCTGAACAGCACTCTGTGTGTGCTGTGCCTTTCAGAGATACACAGTAAGTGCTCGATGGCTGCTACACATTGTCTTGATTGAAGCTTGACACCCACATAGCAACGGAGGCGTTCAGTGTGTGGTAGAAACACAAACCACTCTGTTAATAACCCTTTTACAGCTGCAGAAGCCTTAAGGTATTTGTGTGAAGGTAATGAAATGTTCTCAGAGAAAATTCTTGTAAATGAGTAATGGTTAGCTTCCATCATTATTGCTTATTTAGCCTATTGTGGGGTTTTTTTTCAGTCCTTTTATGGGTTGGGAGGGGGGCCAGGGTCAGACTCTGGAAACAAAGGAAGTATTTTTTGTTAATTAAGAAAAATTGTGTTTGAGTTCTAAATTAAATCAGAATACCCTTAAGCTGCCCTGCTGTGAATGCTTTTACGCAGATCTTCTGGCAGCAAGTCAAGCGTTGTCACCACTCACTCCTGTGCCTAGTATTTGTTATTTAGGCATGTACTCAGGGGTTTCTGGTGAAGACAGGGCAATATTAATACTGCTGTGCAAGCCCCAAGTGAAACCTCACCCAAACATGGGCAAACAACTCCGAGAGAGACTTCCCAACCAGAATAAGCACAGAGAGGCTAGAAAAAAGTTTCATTAGGGATCTGTGTCCTAGATTCGTTCATAGGTTATACAGAGATTCTGTAATGAT
This sequence comes from Scolopax mira, assembly GCA_004320125.1. NCBI lineage: Eukaryota > Metazoa > Chordata > Aves > Charadriiformes > Scolopacidae > Scolopax > Scolopax mira. The sequence continues at coordinate 293,424 of BJBW01006065.1, read as the reverse complement.
ATCTTCTGACTTTCTGCATCACACAGTCATTAAATGTTACTCCTGAATTGACTCTATTTTGACCACGGGTGCACATTTAGGAAAGGGGAGGAGAAATAAATCTGACCTGAATTTACAAAGGTCCATTAATGGAGAAGTCATCACAGCCCTTAATATAATGTCTTAGTCTTAATTACCTTCACAGGTAATTGCCTTCCATTATCATCACAGTTAAATATTTACTATTTATTTCTACTGTAAACTTTCTCCAAGCTCTGCCTATTCCAACTTGGGAGGCTTCAGTTCGCTACAGCCGGGAGATTAGACGTGATGGCGGTTCTGGCACAGATGCCAGTGGAAGATCCTGCACCTTACCGTAACAATCATCAGAAGTGGGAAGAACTGGGAGCCATTTCTAGCAGTGGGGTTTCTGCCTTTCCTAATATTCTCATGTATGTCACCATGCCTGTAACCCTCCATGGAATAAGGCTCTGTTCCTGGCATGTGCTGCAAAAGCACTGTCAGCTTTTCAACTTCTTGACCTTGTATGTCAGTCTCCTGATCTGTGGGCTCAAGAGGAATGGAAAGAGATAAAGGCAAAAAAAAAAAAAAAAAAATTGCATTGTTTTGTTTCTCAATCCCCGTTTCCAGAAATTTTCTTTAGGAATCAAATCAGACTGACGAAGGCTGGAATAAAAGAGAGGGGCATTGTAAATCTAACCCCCTGGCACAGTATACAGAAAGCATTTAATTTTGCAACTGTGTAGCAGCAGTCTTTATCTTTCTGTAAATCACCTGCATCTATTCACTTAACGGCACTGTGTTTGTTCTCTTTGACCCGACAAACCAGGGATGCAAGGATTAGGTTTCCAGTCACTGTGAGTCTCTTTTCTTAGTGAACAGTTTGAATTTCAGTTGGAAGTGAGCCAGTTGACCGCCTGGTGAGATATGGCACACCTTGGAACTAATTAGTCTTGAATGTAGTTCTAAGTCATCAGTGACAGCTGCCTGTGCTACTCTACCTGGTTAGCTGGCATTGGCTCCATGGTACCTGAAATCTGCTGACTCTATTGAGGGGCTGGGCTTGCTGCCCCACCTAGAAAAATAAGGAAGTTGAAAGACACCATCTAAATAATGTTTATAGAGGATCTGAGCCAAGAAGCCTAGGGAAAAGAGGCTGCTAGTAGAGACGAGAGTGGTGTGGACTCTGCTGATTACTGGTTTAATACAAACAGAAAATAGATGTGTGTATGTATGCAGGGAGAGCAAAGGTAGACTATATATCATGCACAGACTATGCATTGTTGCTTGAGAGTAGGCTGGAGGAGGGGTCATTCGTGTGGTAACATGTAAATTAATGGTCAGCTTTAGCAGTCAGCTGTGGCTATTCCTCATCAGAACTTTACTGGGATAATCATTTAAAATAAATCTCCCTATAGCTCTTAAAAGTAAGTACCGTGTGTTTCTGTGACTGAGAAACTACAACACTTTTTCTTGTGTGGTTGCATGAGTGGAAGAATGAGCTTTATACCTGAGCTGCACAAACATTTGAAAGTCACATCTGGCTCCATTCAACCCTGCTGGCAGTTGAGAGTAAATTTCACTGGAAACCATAATGGCTTTAAGAGATCTTCTAAATATTTTGATGGATGAGATTCTTAACGTGTTCTTCCTTATTCTAATCACTGGTGCATTCATTTAAAAATACTTTGGATCAAAATGGCAACAAACTCCCTACACCTATTTTTGTATTCTTTTAATTTCTGAAAGGTTTGCTTGTGTACCAGCTAACACACTGCATTTGGAATTTATCACAGAACTGTTTTTTCCTTCTCGTCTTGCTTCTTTCCAAATTGTTAGTTTTAATTGGGGAGATAGTAATTACTACAATGGCATTCACTTTCCAGTGCTCCTCTTTAACTCCTGGACAGAGTGATTCATAAAATATCCATCCATTTGTTTATGATAGAGCTGATATACCTACATTTTGCTTGCGCAGTTCTTTTAATATACAGAGTTGCTTTTTGCTTTCCAGTTTTTTTTTTATTAAAGGGGCTGTTCTAATCCTTTGAAGTTTTACTACTGTCTTCCTTAAAATCTGGATCAATCTTAAAACTGACCAGTTCGTGGCTTGATAAGACCCAATGAATCTGGACAGAGAGGTTGAATAAAGCAGCATAAAGGATCATCTCGGTTGCATCTGAGCCAACCTACACACACATAACCTTATTGTTGGCTGCCAGCTCCCTGAAGTGATTTTGCTTTTCTTCAGTAATTAATGCACGAGTCCAGTGGAAATAGGTTAAAAAAATAATAAAATTTCAACAAAGCAAGCATTTTACCTTTCCCTCCTCTACTTCCATTCTTCCATCTTTCTGGTCCTGTAGCTGAAATCAGTATGTTTTGCTCAAAATCCTCTCCACTCAGAATCTCGCTCATTTTTCAAAGCAAAGAGACATTTGAGAAGCCACCCCAGTCCTTAGAAAGAGCCTGTTGTGGTTCATCCTCCCATTCCACTACTGCTTAGTGGAAGGAGGTTCCTAATGGAAGCTTAAAACTGCTTGCTGTCTTCAGCTTCTCCTCCCCCAGCAACTGCAGCCTCTCACCTCCTGCCTCCTCTTACCCTGTGCCTCGTTCTTCCTCTCAGCTTCTCATCAGCCTACATGGAAAATGCCACTTCTGGCAGCCGTCACACAACAGAGCTCTGCCCTTCCTGCCTGTCTGCCCCTTCAGCTTAAAATTCTGTCAATGTGCTACCCAGAGCCACTGACTTCTATTTTTCCTCTAATTCTACTTTAGGTCCCCTCCCATCTGTTTTTGTTCCCCTCACCACATGTTTTGCTGTTATGTCCTGTCATCCCTGGAAGTTTCATGACCATTGCCTCCTGGTTCCACTTTCTGACCTTAATCCTGTGCATCCTGGGGCAGAAAGATGCTGTCCCTCAGAGCTGTTCTTGGCTTTCTTCTCCAGTGCCTCTCTGGGTGATGTCAGCCCCAAACATAGCTTTAGTAGCTTTAATATTATTTCTCCCTATAGCTAAAATAAGTCATGATGTGTTCTCCTAACATCCCTTGGTGGGTACCTAGCCATGGCCTGCTCCGCTATGGTGACCGAAAACCAGCATTTAATCAAAATATGAAAAAACACTACACTCTTCTTCCAATACTTGCCCCTGCAAAAAAAAAACCCAAACACTTACTGTTTAGGAGGTGGAAACTTGCCTCGTCCTTGTCTGTCTGCACTTGCAAAGAACAGCAGACTTATTATTTTGTGATGTTCTCTCCAAATATTATCTTCCAACCTGCCTACGTGTCTTGTAGGCTGTGAGACATTTAGGTCCAGGGATGTCATTGGGAGGTTTCTAATGCCTGAGCTGATGATAGGAATGAGGTTGATGGGTGCTCTGTGAGGGGCCCATGCTAAATACCTTACTAGGAATCACTCGATAATTAGGATTGGGTTCCTGCAGCATGGACTCCCAGAGTATTCCTGGAGTGGGATCATGAAGGCAGTGATCAGTAGTTTCCAGGGGGAACAAGGCGTTGGACTGCTCTCCACCTGTAGGAACATGATCTCTTTTCAGCCTTAACAGTGTCAGCTCTTCATAATGCTTTTCCCATCTGACCCACATTTAATTTTGTAAGCATAGCCTGGGAGTTTCACGAAAATGTGTCATAGGCTGACTCACAGTAAAGAAGCGATCAAAACAGGACAAGAAAGTTTCTTGCAGGCAAAACAGTGTCTCATGTGTGTGTCTAGTTGACATTATTCATTTTTCTCATGCTGAATTGGAACCAATCTTTAAAGCAGAGAAGGAAACTCATGCTTGAGGTCCAGCTTTGCCTTTGGTGAATTCCAGGCAGCATTACAAAACCAAAAGCCCCCATGCTGCTGTTAATGAGGATAGTACTTAGGCCTCAGCATACAAACTATGGGAAGTTGTGACCCAGCACAGTAAGGATACTTGAGCAGAATGCTGGGATGTTCTTCTCCAGGCTCCTAGAAAATCTGTTCCAGAGCACAGTCTCAGAGAAGACTTGTTGGTGTGTGGTGTCACACTGATGTTGTGGGACTATAGGGGAATACCTGGGAAATGGGGCGAAGTGCTACATTTCGATGCATCCTTTTTCCACAAAAAGTAGTAGTCGGAAGACAAGATGTCTCTCAGTGAAAAAATGCCATGTAAAAAGAAAGATGTAAAATTACATGTATGCAAAAGTCAAGCATGACAAGAGTAAGATAAAACATCTGAGAAAGTAACAATGTCCTAGCAGGGCTGGGAAAGAGTGTACCTAGTGAAATGCTGATTCCCACTGATATTTGCAACACAGCCTGTCTCCCTGAAAAATCTTTGTGGAGCACTGCAGAAACAGGAGAGGCCCCTGTACGCCAGTAAATATCTCCTGTACCCATGGAGGTGCCACCTGCTGTGCCCACCATTCAACTGGACAACCACCCATGTAGGATGCAGTTGGGATGTCACCAACTGCAGTGTGCTATCTTGCTTTTTAAAATGGGCTCATCTCCAGATGCCAAAAGGGGTGGTGTGTGTCTCACTGAACTTCAGGGCACCCTGGTGCGACATGAGCCTGAGCGATAGCACTTCCCACCTACGTGGGGTAAATGCTTGGACCATTGGCTTTCAGCCTGATCCGGGTGCTGCTGTCCTTAAGCATGTGCCACAGGCCAGAGGAGCACAAGTGAGGCTAAGCTACAGTTCAAAGAGGAATTGCAAGTGTAGCATCACTCATTTTCACCAAGGACTTTCTTGCAGGGGTTCCTCCTGCTCAGTGAGCAAACTGACACCGGGTACCCGGAGGTGGATAGAGATCAGCACCCAACAAAGGGCCTCCTGCTCCAAGGATATCCTGCTCCAACCCTGTGCCTGCCAAAAGCCCCGATGACTGCAGTGACAGAGAGAAACAGGTCTTGCTGTTTTTTCAGGCATGCGAACCAGCACAATGGAAAATATTTGTGATGTTCTGAAAATCCAAGCTGATGCTTACGGAACGCGACTGAAAAATTCCCCGACCCTGTACTAGGAAATAGCAAAGCAACTGGTGTGGAAAGAGACTTCCTTCAGAACAGCCTAACCGTGTCCACAGCTGGGTGTGCTGGGATGGCAGCCGCTCCCCAGTTCACTGGGTGCTGCTGCTGGCGTAAACCTCACTGCAGCCTCCCGATTAGGAAAGAGGCTCTGTCACGAAAATTCACAACTGGCCGGTGCAGGCCAAGGAGAGAAGATCACATGCAACACAGAGAATTGCAAGAGGAAATATTTATTCATGTACATGAGGCATCCCAGCCAAACTGGGGCATCCCGAATGCGGCTTCACACAGGGTTCTTATACCCTTCAAACGTTCAGGTGCAACACAATTGGACTAATCACCAACACCCACGCTACCGATTACTAATCATAGTTAAACTTTGCAAAGCAGCTATATTTTTGCAGCATTCTTACTGGTTGTCTATTGATGCGGATATCTCTGGAGTCCATCTTTCTGGAGTTACTTATCTAGGAGGCCAGATGACACTAGGAGGGTTTCAAAGACACATTGGAGGCTGGCAGTAGCTTGGTTGTCCCGGGATATCCTTTATCCTTCATGGTCAGCTCTAAGTTTCTAAGAAGCAAAGTCCTTATTTCCAGGCCTGGGCTGTCCTTGAGTTTATTTTACTTAAGTGTGAACACCACCAAAGTCCCCAGTAAAGTGCCACTACCACATTGAATTACAGTGTATAATTTTAACTAAGATATATATAAAGGCAAAGTTAACATGCTTTTAAACTCTAAAGATTGATTGATTTCAAAGTTAGGGAAGGGGATTTTCTTAACAGTGCTTATCTCAGAGTGAGGAGCTGCTTGCTCCGTGTGGCAGATATCAGAAGGGAATATAGTAGTACATTTTAATTGGTTTCTTTTGCATCATAGGATGTGTTAATGATTTGTTGGACAATTATTAAGCTGTTTAATCTTCCAGTCAGCCCATGCAGGATGTAGTTAAGAATAATATCTTTTGTACACGGTACACATATGTCACATTGAAAGGACGAGATCTGTCACCCTGGCTGGGATGTTGCATGGAAGCATGAGAACCTCTAGAAAGAGTTTTAGTTTCTGCAATTCGCAGCAGATGGATTAACATATTAAACATCTTCTAGGGAAAAAAATAATCGTCATTGTGTTTACATCAACAGATTTTATCCAGCACCTTTTTCATCACTAGCACTAACCTGCAATTTTCTTATAAAAATTATATTTTTGAAAAAAGGCTTTTTAAAAACAAAAATGAAAAAAAAAATTGTATTTCCATTTTTTCAGCTGAGGCAACTTAATTGAACTGACAAAGACTTCAGTAGTAATAATCCTGCAGTGACCTTTTCTTTTGAAAGCTGGGAAGCCTGTAATAAATGAGGCAGTGATTAGGGGAGGCAAAAAGCAGTTGAGAAAATGTGCACGTATTTGTGAACTATTCCACTGCTGTAGCCCTGAATTTTATAGAAAAGCACATGAGGAAATGTATAATTCCACTACTGCAGCAAGTTATGACTAATACAGACTAAAAGGTATGGGGGACACACAGTGACCAGTGAGAACATTATTGTTTGGATGCCCGTTAACTGAGTAACTACTTTCCTGTGTGTTGAAAAAGGTATGCATCCTGTAGAGAAAATAGTATGTGATTAATTAAAATTGCATCAGGCTTATGCATGAAGGAGACAAGCTAAATAAGCATACACAGCCTTAATTATACTGTATCCTACTTTTGTGTCTTTGACTTTACAACTTCAGTAACATTTTAGTGGGGTACAAGTGTGTATGTGCACTGATTATCTTCTATAATTCTTTTCTAATTAACTTATTTCGAAACAATAAAAGTCATATTTCCTCCACAAGATCATCAAAACAAACCAGGGTTTAACACTTCAAACTGTCTTGGATTAGAAATGTGTTAGAGGAATTAAAATGCCCTCCAAATATGTAAATGCTGCTGTTTCAAAGGTGCTCCAACTCCTCCTTTCCTCTTCAAACTTACAAGTAAAATTCTACCCTGGGGAAAACCCTGGGAAAGCTGGGCCTCAGGAAGAAGTTGAAAATTAGGCTACAAACTTAAAGGAAAGCCAGTGTCAACTCTGAAGTGTGTAACAGGGACTCAGAGGACAGAGAACCTGTAATTCTCCCCTTGCAAAGCGGATGGACTTCTGTAGCTCCACGTTGCTTGAGGGAGCTGGATGAGGGGTTGGTCTCATCTCCCAAGTCAGAGATGACAGGAATAGAGGAAATGGCCTCAAGCTGGGCCAGGGAAGGTTCAGATTAGATACTAGGAAAAATTTTTACCCTGAAAGGGTTATTAACCACTGGAACAGGCTGCCCACGGAGCTGTTTGAGGCACTCTCCCTGGAGGTATTTAAAAGACCAGCAGACATAGTGCTTAGTGACATGGTTTAGTGATGGTTTTCATCAGAGTTAGGTTGGTGGTTGGACTAGATGATCTTAAAGGTTCCTTCCAACCTAGACAACTCTATGATTCTATTAACAGGAAAAAATGCTGCTAATGGGGGTACCTCTAACAACCTTCCACACAGTGGCTAATTTTGGGTGACGGTTTTTATTTTCTTACAACAATGGATCCAGCAGATGTTTTGCCATGGTTTTGGTGAGTACAAGGGAAAGTCCTTCCTCTCCTGCAGTAGGCAACAACATTTTAATCCTAGGCAGTAGCTACAGCTTTTCTTCTAATAAAAATTATAAATCAGCTTTGGTGTTTTAGTCAGCTTTCAGACGCTTTATGAAAAATCCTTTCTGCTTTGTGGCTAATGCAACCAGTTCCTCATAATTCATCCAACAAGAAGCCATAAACCACACGACCACATCACGGGGCACCTGTTCCACTGGAACTTCTTGGCAAGAGTCTCCTATGTCACGTTCGCTGACCTTGGGTGAATAAACCTGGGCACTGTACCAATAATTTCAGTGAGAAGCATGAGCTGCTTAAGTATAGATAGTTAATAATTCCACTTTAGTTTCTTTCTTTCTGTTTCTTGATGTTTCTTAGGATATCATTCTTTCCCATGAAGTATTAACACTGGGACTCAGGGAATTCCTATTGGGATTGCAGAAGGAATCTCCAAGAAAAGTGGCTTTGTTGCTTAGATAGGGAAACAGCAGATACAAGTGCAGGGTAACGCCATGGCCAGACATACAAATGAACCGTGTTCCAGAGAAAGAAGACAGCCATGCAAAAGAACATGGCCCCCAAAATAGACATTGAGGAGAAGGTGCCTTCACAGGGGTGCTCTCCACAGGAGGAAGGAAAAAGATGGCATGCTGAGCCAGTGTGAACAGCAGTGAGGTGATTTTGTTCCCTCGCAAACAGATGTCTTAGAAAAAAATAGAGGCTGCACGCCGGGAGGCTATTGATCGTGTTGCTAAATAAAGTAGTAGCCTCGCTTCGCAGTAAGTTTTGCTAGAAGCACCTGCTGAGTGTTGATGAGGAGAGGACCACAGCCATCCCAGGATGCCGGCACGGCACCAGCAGCAGCAAATGGAGGGGGTGACCGGCCATGTTCAATATTGCTGCCCACGCCAGGGCCCACCGAGCTGCTCATCAGAAGGAACGGCTGGAGGTGAAGGGCCATCACGCATCAATCCCAAGACACGTGGAGAAAAGTGGCGTGACAGGATGGACTCACCTGCTCCCTCCTCCTGCAGGAGAGCAAGGAGAGCTGCTGGGGACTTACCAGCTGAAAAGCCTAATAGCCAGGGGAGTGGGACAGGAGCAATCAGCAAAAACGGTGCCGCTCCTTGTAAGGGCCCCAAGAAGCAGAGAATAACACTGGAGAGGTGGCTAAAGCAGGAAGTCCACATTTTCATGGTCAGTCCACGATCCCCTGACTTCTCCTTGGTACAGCAGAGCAGAACTAGCTGCACCGCTTCTGTCCTCTGCGCTATGAATCACGGTCCCAGCTGACTGAGATTCAATCCCATTGTAAATTCCAAGTGAAAATATCAAGAAAGGGAATGATGAAATAGTGATGGGATGCCGAGGCCAACTTCTGGATAGAAAGCTGGATCCAAGGAGGGTGGTGGAAGTGTCGGACCAGCGAGCATAGCTCAAAGAACCATTATTAGAAACATTAATAGTGCAAAATGGGTAATTCGTAGACCAACTTAAAAGCACAGAGACTGTTTTGCAAGACAACTATACTTCTACACCCACCATCCACCTGCTTCTTTATTGATTTAGACATCCCTGGAGTCAGTCTCACTAGAGTTACGTATCTGTGATGCCAGATAAGGGGAGGGTGTCACAGCGGTGTTGGAGGGGACAGGATGCTGGCCTTACCTTGGTAGTCCAGTGGCGTCCTCTATCCTTCCTGAACAACTTTGAGATTCTGGGAAACAACGGTCCTTACCTTCTGGGTGGGGGCTGTCCTGCTCCTCCTTGCCATGGGCTGGGGTCCTCTGGTCGTGCTTACTTCACCGTGAATGTTGATGCTTCCTTAAGCGTGACCGTGCAGTGTAGGATGCAAACTATATGTACGTTCAGAAAGTTAATACAATTTCCTGCCGTTAAGAAAGTTGATACAATTTCATGCTACAAAGACTAATTGGTACAATAGTTAAAGAGTGGGGTTTTCCTCACACAGGGTGAAGAGGCATCATCTGGGGGGCTTAAGGCCTAGTGGGACAGAGGCGAAAACCACAATACCCTCCAAAAAAACAGCTGGGGACGGGTACCTCCTGGTTCGACTGACTGCCTCTCCCCGCTCCTCCAAAGGATTTATTTACTTTTACAGCCGTGTCTAAAATAAACGCTGCTTTTTTTTTTTTTTTTTTTTTTTACTTTTTTTACTCCTGTTATTCCTGCGGAGCGAGTTGGATTCCTTTCTGACTCACACATGATTAACTAACTTCCAGCTGCATTATCTTTATTGGCGCTTGCCGATGCACAAGCCAGCGCTCAGCACGACTCGACTCGCGGGTCCCCAGCAGAGCTGGCAGGGCTGCTGCTTACAGAAAAAAGAAGGTTATTTTGGGTTTGTTTTTTTTTTCTCCGAGAGCCGTGGGGCTTGGGAAATATTTTTTTTTTTTTTTAAAAAAAGTGGTTTTTCTTCTTATTATTATTGTTACTATTTAAGAGAGAACACGTGCTCGCTTTCCGGGGGACACACAACCCAACGATAAACCGGTAAGACACCCCCACCCGCCTCCTGCGCCCAGACAGCGCCCAGGGGGTCCCGGCGGGAGTTTGGCGGAGGAAGAGGAGGAAGAAAAAAGGGGGCGGGCAGCCCCGACGAGCGAACGGTTAATACCGGGCACCAGGAAACGGGAAGGAAGAGGCTGACCCAGCAGGAACCGCACAGCGGAAACACACTACCCCCTCCCGCCCCCCGCTCCGTCCCGTTCCCGCCGGCAGCCGCCGGCGGGCTGGGCGCACGTGCGGGCGGGGCGGCGCGGCGGCGGGCGGGCACGTGCGGCACCGGCACCTGGCGGCGGCGGCGGCAACTCCGGGCGGGCCCCACCGCGGGGGGGGGAGCGGGGGGACGGTCGGAGGCGGCTTACGCAACGGGCCGCCCCTTGCCAGTAGCCATGCCCGCGGGGGCGGTGTGAGCCGCCCGCCACCCGCCCCCACATCGAGCCCAGCCGAGCCGTGCCCACGCCCCGCTACTCGCCGGCCACCGCCGCCCGGGAGGCGCCCCCCCTCCCCCCCCCAACTCGTTGCAGCGATGTGACCCGCCCCCTCCCGACCGCCCTCCCTTCCTCCCTCCTCCCTCCCTTCCGTCGCCGTCCCCTCCCAGGAAGGAGCCGGAGTCGGCAGCGCCGCGGGTCCGGCATGGAGTAAGGCGGCCCGGGGCCGGCAGCGCCGCGCGGGCATGGAGCTGGGCCCGGGGCCCTGCGCGCTGCCCGCTCCCCCCGCCACCGGGACCGGCTCCGCGGCGGCGGGGGGGCCCTGCGCCGAGATGCTGCAGGTGGCGGAGGAGGCCTTCCGCGGCGGCAACTTCGAGCTGGCGGCCGAGATCTACGGCTCGGAGCTGGCGGGGCTGCCGCAGCCCGAGCGGGGCCTGTGCCTCCGCCGGGCCGACGCGCTGGCGCGGGCCGGCCGCATGGCTGAGGCGCTGGACGCCTACGGCGCGGCGGGGCGGCTGGGGCGGCTGCGGCCCGAGGAGCTGCGGGAGCTGGCCGAGAGCTTCGCCCTCAGCATCCGCGACAAGGAACTGCGCCTGCCGCCCTGGGGGGGGAGCGGCGGCGGCGGGGCGGAGGGCGATGGGCTGGCGGACCCGGCGTGCTGCCGGCCGCCCGAGCTCTTCGCCTGCCCGCTGTGCCGGCGGCTGCTGTGCGAGCCGGTCACCCTGCACTGCGGGCACACCCACTGCCGCCGCTGCGCCGAGCCCGGCGACTGCGGCCGCTGCCACCGCCCGCGCCGACCCGCCGAGACCACCGCCGCCGCCCCGCCGCCATCGCCCGCCGCCGCCCGGCCGCGGGTCAACGTGGTGCTGGGCAACCTGCTGCACAAGTGGTTCGGCCCCGAGAGCCAGGCGCGGCGGCTCCGAGACGAGGGGGACGCCCTGCGGGAGCGCCAGGAGCTGCCGGCCGCCCTGGAGAAGTACAACCAGGCCCTGGAGACGGGTGAGTGGCGCCGGGGTAGGGAGGAGGAGAAGGGAGCCCACCGACCCCCGGCGGAGCAGCCGGGAGGGGAGGGGATGGGATGAGTGGTGAACGGTGGGAGAGGGCAAACTGGGGGAAGTTCTAGAGGATGAAGCCTCCCAGCGGGGTCTCCTCACCACACCCCCTCGAGTGAATGGCTATTTTCGTTCCCCAGTTATTTCTGTCCTTGCTCGGAAGGTGCCTGGCGTTTAGCTGCCTGCAGTCGATGACTCATGATGCAGTGTTTCTAGAAAACCCGCTTTCCCATTTGTAGGGGAAAACCAGCTCGTAGTAAAGGCTGCGTACGCCACGCAGCAGTGGCCGCCTTCAGCTCGACGGCGCCTTTGTGGAAGAAACCGGGGAGGGGGGGTGTGTGTGTGGGTCGGACTCATTCAGCTCTCAGTGCGGTTCCAGCTTTCAGCCTTTGAGAACACTTCATGAAACTACCGATAGGCATAAAGGCTCAGGAAATTGCCTTTATCTGGGCACCGCGCTGAGGATGCATCTTGTGGAAGTCGCCCGCCCGTGTTCCCCCTTCGTAGGCAGGCGGTATTTTTCCGTGCAGAGTGCTCTCTGGAGAGGCTGGGGTTAAAGAAAAATGGCACGGGGCTTGCCTTCTTCCTCCTCTGCCAAACCCACGGCAGCCTTAGTTGATCAAAACTGGGTTGTTGTCGGGTCTCTGCCGAGCAGTAGGTGGATCCGGCTGGCTCGGTTGTAGCCTGGTAGTGATGGCTGGTGTCCCTGCCCCTGCGCCCCGTCAGCGGTGGGGGTGGTATCCGTGAGGATGTAGCTACAACGCCTGGAGAGAGAAAGGCACGGAGCTAGGAGAGCTGGCATCTCATCTTCCCCTAAGGAATCTGCCACTCCTCCAGTCTGAGCGTGATGGATGTCCGGTTTAATTGGGGAGGAAGGGGGCAGAAAGCCTCGGTTGTGTTGACGGAGGCAAAATCCTGCGGGTAAATCCTTTCGGGAGACAAATGTCGAGAAAACTGTGCCTCTCCTCTCTAGAAGAGCTCTTTCCCTCCCTACTTTGAGTAGAAATGCTTTTCTTGCTCCTAGTTTTCACATCTAGGGACAGATGACTCTGATTTATTATTTTTTTTTATTACTATGCTGTCTGCTGTAGAGGGAAACACACCATTACACTAGTCCCTGACTCACTTTCATTTTTTTTTGCTGTGGTTGCATGATAGGCATCTGAAATACAAGAATTTGGGCTAGTGTAGCATGCCTTTGACCTGTGGCTGATGCTGGATGTGGAAAGCATGAGTTTTGCTATTTATTCCACTTCTCCAGCTAGATGTGACAAGTTTGCAGTCCTAGCCGAGTCTCCCAGTAAAACTATTATGTGCTTTAGCTAAAGTAATCTCTACTAAAGTAGGGCAGGATGGAGAGCTCAAGAAGGAAGGTGAAGCAGAGGGGAGAGGCTTGATGTAGGTCACTGGTAGATGCTGTGAGTTTTCAGTATTGGAGCCTTTTAAAGCTTTGTGTTCGGGGGAAAATGGCATCTTATCAATTAAATAAGGGCTTGATGTGATTTTTTTTTTCTTTTTTTTTTTTGAGAGAAGTGTTTCTTGCTGCCCTGTGTGCTGCTTGCTGTGTCTGCATGGGGGTGGAAGGAGAGGGAAGACCACAGAGTGCTATTAGTGCTCTTGTACAGCCTGTCCTTCCTTCTCCTGTCCCTGCAAGCACGTATCTCCAGCTGTGGTTGCTGTGCGTCAGGGGCTTGAGGTAACTCCCTTGCAGCATCCTTATTTCTGTCTTCTGGGATTTCCTAAGAATGCTGGGAATTTGTTCAGAAACTCCTCACTCCGTCAGTGAGGCTAAAATTGCTTGATAAGATCACTTACTATTTTTAATTCTAACTTAAAATGATAATAGGTATCTTTCTAGCTTTTGAAATCCTAAAACCATAGGCTGTGTTGTAACTTCCCAGTAGCAGATCCAAATTCCTGTTGCCCACCCCTCAGCCCTTCACCTTTTTTCCTGGTTTTGTGTGTGCTAATGCCATTTCTTGCAACCCAAGCTGCTGTCTGAGCCTTGTGTTCTGAAATTTCTTATCACATGCTCATCAGGTACTGCCTTTTGGCTTGCTGGAGTTGCCGCCTTGTTTTCTGGCCAAGTATCACAGCAAATGGTGGGGGGGAGCGGGGGAAACCAAACCATGGCTGTTTTCTAACTGTTCAGGACCTCTTAAGTGTTAGCCTATGGGTAACTTGAAGTGCAGATGAACCAGTGTCAGGTCTTCAAGACTCTTAATGTGTGAAAATAACTGCTTTTTTTTAACGTCCAAATGTTTACGTATTACTCCTGAGAGTCAAGGGCCCGGGTATCTTTTTAATTTCTTTTTAGGGGCTGAAGATGCATGAACGCATTGATTTATTGCTGAATAAAGTCAGGTAAGACTCCAGGCTTCTTGGCAGGACAGGGTGTTTTTTTACTGGTGTTCCTTGTGGAGTGCTTTCCTGCTCCATCTGCAACAACTGTCTTTGTGTAATGTAGTATTAAAGCAAGTTTCCCAGTTACTGATTAGTTAACTCATTCTGGTCTTCTGTTTTGCACTTTAGTTCTTGAATTGCTTCAGGGCTGAACTTATAAAAGGCTCCTGTCATACAGCTAGTACACTTATTTCGAGTACAATCTGGAATATCTGCTCCTAATTTCAGGTCCCGGGAGAGGTCTGCATGCCTTCAAGTTGTCAGCTTTTTCCAGTTGAACTAGTTAGTCTTGCAAAAGCTTACTCTTAGCAAGTATATTCATCTTTTGTCCTTATCTATTGGATCTGCAATGCCAGTGCTGCTCTCGTGTTTGCTCTGATATAGCCTGCTATGGATTCAGGTGGAGTTCTGTGGGGTTTTTTGTTTGTTGTTTTTTGTTTTTAAGGAAATCAGCTTTGCTATTTGATCCTTCTAGTCCTCCTGAGATGCCCACAGCTTGGTGATCTCTGCTGTTTTAAACAAAGTCACTGGCTTTTTTTTTTTTTTTGGCTGCCATAGATATTGGAATAGATCCCTCATTATTGCAAGGTATCTAATTACCACAGCTTCAAAGCAAGTGCATGTCAGGCTGCCTGAAAGAAAGCATTTGTTTGCAGCTGGATCATTCTTTGTGCCAAGCTTTATGCTGTTCAGCCATCATAATATCAAGTGTTGTCCAAATCTTGCTCCCAGGGCTGTTCCGCACACAGATGAAATTTAGAGAGCCAGCATATCAAAGGTGGGCTTCTTCTCTTCCATCCCTTCTTTTCTAACTGGTCTTCTGATTGTAGGAACTGTTAGGTCAATTAAACTGAAATATATTATATATGTGTGCAGGTTTGGTTTGGGGGGTGGGGTTTTTGGGGGGGTTGGGGCTTTTTTTGTGCACTAGATGCTTTCTGCACCCTTTTTCCTGTCACCTGCTGCTCTGCAAAGGAGATGCTCTCTGAAGGCACTGTGCTTAGGAGGACCACAGATATTTCTGTATTTCCAGGCTTACAGACCCTTTAAGCTGTGTGCCTGAAACTAAAGGAAGCTAGATTTCAGTGACAGACTAATGTGGGTATTTTGAGGATGTGCTTTGGGAGTGTGTTTTAGGCTTTTTTGGTGTTTCGTTTTGGTTTTCTTTTCTAGAAAACAATTCCCAGTTAGAGGCAGTAGGTGGCCATTGCTTTGTAGGGAAGATAATGGATAGGGCTTTTCCCAAGTCCCATGCGAAACTTTATATGGCCAAAGACTGTATCATGTCAGGGTTGGGAGCATGATAACAAAGTTCACTACTGGGGAATAGTAGTTACCAAAAAATGCTGTCTTGTGCAGGCCAAGTAGGAGCATATTATACGCTTCTTGCTGGTTCAAAAATTAGATGCTTTACAGCTCTGGAGGAGACCAAGCTCTCCTTGCAAAGAGGATGTGCTCATAAACAAAAGATACACAGAATGTGAGGGGGTTTAGGTGGCAGTAGTGGCTTGTACCTTCAGCTGTCACTTCCTCATGCCTTTCTTTGAGGCAGCCTGCTAGTGTCTCGTGCCTTTCCTGCCAATAAGCCTGAAGATGCCCACTGGAAGATAAGCCCAGCAGTGCTTGCTGCTGCTGTTACTGTTTCTATAATGGCGCTGGTTCCCAAGCTGTGTCAGTGGTTCCAGACCTTGGGTGGTCTCTCAAGCCTGCGTGGGGGGCTGTGGCTCTACCAGGAACAGCTGTGCCCCCACTGTGCCTGTCTGACCCTAATCCCCAGCGAGCTTCTTCAGCTGGGGAGGGACGGCTGTGCCCCAGTGCCCGTGGCTCTCCGTGCCAGCTTGCCTGCTGTGCGATCGGTTCTGGGTCCCTCACGCATCATATCCTGACACCTCTTCTCCATGCGAGGCACGGTGGCTCTAGCTTGTGATTACCCACAGCTGCAGAGGCGTCCCTTCGGAGTCTGTCAGGCCTGGGAAGCATCGCTGTCTCGGGAGAGCAGTCAAAGCCGCAGTGATTCCTTGGGGTGGTTGTGTTTACTTCTGGTGTGATGGGCTCTTTCCGAGCACAAATAGGTTCCTCTTGGGAGGAGGGATCGCTGATGCATGTATTGCTCAAATTGCCCAGCGTTCTTAATTTTTGTGGTGTGTTTTTTTTTTTTTCCTCCCCTCAAGGGATTCAGGAGAAGTTTGTAGGAAATAAAGCTCAGCTGTATTAGAGTTTTAAAAACATGGTGGAGTTAAGGATGGATGTATATACAAAGGGGGCCTTTTCTTCCCAAGCCCTCTGTGTGGGCTTCGCTTTCCAGTGGGTAAAGAATGGTGTGGAAATAGCCAAAGAGAGGAGGTGAGTTTGTACCAAAGCCTGAGGTGGTGTCAGAGGTCCTGTGCTGCTGGGCAAGCAAGGCAGATGCTGTGTCTAGCATCTCCTGGGGTGGAGAGCCACATGCTGACCCCCAGCCCACAGGATGGTGTTTTGTTTCTAGCAATGCTCCAAATGTAGGAGCTTTCCTGAGCTTGGGTGGAAAAAGGAGGGTCTGCCTCTCTTGGCCAGACCTCAGGGTGAGAGAGAGTTTCTCCCTTTTCATCCCAGTGGAGGTTCATCATAAATTGGCCTAATCCAAAAGAAAGCTTAATGTGGCCACTCAGCACTAATTTATTTTGTGGTCAAGTAAGTCATGGAAATTTTACTGGTGCCTTCCAAATTCTGCCTTCATGAGAATTGAATTAAGGGGGCAGACCAGGCCAGGAAGCAAGCAGAAAAGAGGCATAAAGGGAGCATTGGGTGTGTGAGGGTGAGGTCTCGGGCCAAAATATGCCTGTTCTGAAGCAGATGGAGCCTCTTGAGATGGTGTCAGTGTTGGTTCCTGCTCCCAAGTCTTGCTCACTGGGCTGTTTTAGGTAGTGTGCTACAGGTTCGCCTGCTTGGGGTCACTATACCCCCAATTGCCCTCCCGTGCCAAGCACTGAGTTCACATGGTGATGGGTTCAGTGCTGCCTCCATGCTCCTGAGCTTATGGCCACTGCTCTGCTTGGGTAGCAAGTTGGATGGTTTGACCTCAGTATGGAGTACCTGCAAACCGTTGTGGCCTTTGAAGGTTGCAGAACCCTGGAACAGGCTGTCCAGAGAAGTTGTGGAGTCTCCTTCTCTGGAGATATTCAGAACCCATCTGGATGCATTCCTGTCCATCCTGCTTTGTCAGGGGAGGTGGATTAGGTCCATTCCAACTCCTACCATTCTGTGATGCTTGTCCTATCCATCTCCTCTGGTCCATTATAGACAGAAGTTCATGTTGATTGGTGTCTTTGGTAATTAATTCAATTATGCTGATGCTACTCTTGGCATACTGGCTATGTTGGTGGGTAGTTGATGTGTATCTTTGGCTTGTCTTTCCTTTCTGCCTCCCCATTACATTGGTAACTCTCAAATAGGTAAAAGAACCTAGCAGTGTTGCACATAGAAATCATCTTGCTGCATCTTTTCACCTTCCGTACTCGCTTTCAAGCTGTTAAAACCACAGAACTCCAGTGCAAGTTGACTCAAGAGCATCTGCTGTGGATTTGCCTGCTAGGTAAATGCAAGGTTTTAGGGTCGCACTGCTTCCCAGGGAGCATGGCAAGGTAAATTTCCAACCAAACATTCTTGGGAGCCGAGTTGAATTCTCATAGCCAAGAGTAAGATGGTTATGGGCAAGCATTTTGCCATGCCCAAAAATTATTTTCTGGGGTGTTTTCCTGCCAAGGCTGCTTCTGAATTGTTTCATATAAGGGGGGGGGCAAGATGAACAGTATTTCTTGGTGGGGTGGTGGGACATCCTCTTGGTACTACTGCAGGTATCCTACTGCAAACCTGATGGTTGAAGGGTTTCTGGGTTAGTCATGGGTCATGGTCAGAAGAGGCAAAGAAGAGTCTTTGTCCGCAAAGGGAAGCTGTTGAACTCTCTTTAGAAAGCTGTACTTGAATTTTTATAAAGGTGACTGATGCTATAGTATGCTTTTTATTAATTCTGCTGCTGTTTGCTGAGGACTTGTACTCCTTAGTGGTGCACTTGCACTAAAGTTGTATTGTTCAAAGAAAGCTGCTAGAGAGCATCCATGTGCACCTATGTGAATTATGTGTATTAAGTACACTTTAATGTTTCCTTCTTTTATACACTATTTATAGAAGATTGTTTTTAGAAGACAAGGTTAGCTGACTTTTTCTGATGTGGTAAAAAAAGAGGTTGACTGAATCTTCCTTCCTCACATGGTTTTGGGAATGCTTTCTAGTTTCCAGCAGTCAAGAAGTAAGTCTTTGATGTTGTACTAGCCATTAAAAAAAAAAAAAGCTGTGATAGACAGCTGTCACAGCTCCTGGAACAGCGAATGGTTCAGTCATTTTAATAATTTATCATAAGATTATTTAATTTTGTAGCTCCTAAAGGGAAGTGTGACTTCTAAGTGAAGAGTAAGAGATAGTCTTTCTGAAATTACATTCTGAAACAAAAAATAGTAGAATGCTTGCTGCTTAGAGGATTTGTGCTAAAAAAGGAGCTTTTCCATCCCTCTGTAAAACTGCCTCTTGGAATCTGCTTAAAGCATGTCTCCAAAACCTGTTTGTTCTGTTTTACAGGGGCAGAAAAATGTGTAAAAGTGGGAGTCGAGGTTACCTAGAGACTGTTGCAGTAGTCTGAGTGTTATTTTTAAACTTAAAATATTTTTCAGACTTCTGTCTCTCAGCTCCCCTCCCTACTTTTGTTGGGGTTTGTTTTTTTTTTTTTTTTTAACTGAGGAGGTGCTTGGAAAATAGTAGTAAATACTGGAAATGTGTCAAGTACTTTGGAACAGGAGCTCATCTCGCTCCTGATTTGTAAAGAGCTTGGTTGAAAGCTCGGATCTTGCTGGTGCATCTCTGGAGGCTTTGCCCACTTGCAGAGGGTCTGCTGAAGGCAGGGGCTTTGCAGGGCTGCAAGACTAGGGCCACCACAGTGGACAGGAGGCTTATCCATCACAGGCACAAAGGGGAGGAGGCATCATGCTGTACAGTAAACACTCTTTGGGTGGGGCTTCTGTTTTTTAAGCAGTTAAAACTGCTCATGTAACTTACGGTTATGTACCACTTGAGATAGGGTGAGTTTTCCGCCCTCCTCTGTGTGTGTAGCCCAGATGTTATTTCCTACAAATAATTGAACAACTTCAGCAGTCCCACAGAATGAACTATACCTATGTATCAGAAAGTCTGAAGAATGTTTGAAGTCTCTTCAAAGAACATATTCTCTCTTTTTTTTTTCTGGGATAAAGTTTAACAGGATGTCTTTTACTTTGTGGAAGAAGGCATTTATAGAACTGACTTGTGCTTCATAATCTTAAAATTAGGTACTGCACCACTCCTTTTCTCTTTTACAAATGTATTAATGATAGGCTTTGTTTGAGGACAGAAGCAGTGGAGTAATAACTGAGAAACAAGAAGGACTTGTTTGCAAGTTGCAGACAGTCAGAATTCTGGGCTGAAATAAGCTTTAACTGGAAAAAGAGAAGGTTACAGAGACCTGAGGAGTAACTGGAAGGAATGTATTTTATGTACTGATTGTGACAAAGAGGGCAGCTAGGTTATCACAGGTAAAGTCATATTATGATAGAATATCTGTCTGTAAATTGATCCTGTGATCATGGCAGACCTTCTTGGCTGTTCTCTCCTTGCTGTGAAGCATGACATGTCTTTGGAGTCTTCTCCAAATCACAGGTTCATGTGTATCTCGCACAACTCCCTGTTTCTGGAGGGAGTTGGTTCAGGACTTTTCCTCAGGTGCTTTGGAGATCAGGCAAGGGGTTGTCCTCTTGGGATGCTCTGTTTTGTTTGTGAAGCTTGCTTCTTCTGTCTTCATACTTCAATCCGTAGGCATCTTGTTTTGGGACAGTCTCTATATCTGATGTTTGAGAGGATGCTTCAGTTTCGACTCAGGCTTTGGTAGGAAACCTTACCGGAACCCTGACCTAAATGCTGGGAAAACTAGTAAACACTGAAAATGAGTCACATTTGTGTACTTAATGGTTTTATTATACTAGTGCCAAGCAGCCACAGATGGACTTGAGGTACGTCACCTAAAGCAGAGCCCAAATGTCCAAAGGGTAGTGTGGGAACTGAAAATATAGGGAGGAGGTGTTGATTCATGCTATTTTATCTGGAAAGAGCAGCATGCATCTAACAAAGTGTTGAAAGATGGGGATTTTTGGATAGGAGGGAAGCAATGAGCTAATACATTACACTTAGCTCTATGCTGGGATGTCCTTGAATTGAGGACTTCTGCTGTACCGTGCAATTCATCACTTCATGTGTTTGTAAAGAAAGTTATCATTGACTTTGCAGTTATGAAAACGCAAACTAAACTGTTGGTTAATGCATTTGATCTGGCAATGCTTCTGCCTCATGAGGTACAACACAAAAGCAAGAGCAGAAAGTGATCTGAACCTTCTTTGAAGCGGCTCTTCTTCCAGGTAACATATAACTTCTCTTGCGGTCTTTCTCCTGAGTAATGGTGGGAGTGGTGATGAGCTGTGCTTAGCGGTGATGACAGTCCAGCTTTAAATAACGTATGGAGCTTCCTAGCTGAGGGCTTACTGAGCCTGAAATAAAACTGCTGGGAATCTAAAGCATTTTTGTTCAGCGCACACACACACAAAAAAAATCTGTGTTATTAAGTCTGGGCTCTTGGACAGCAAAATACAGAGTCATGGAGAAAAGTTAGTTCAGTCTTAAAATTGTATGTATTTGTTGCCAGTGTCTTTTCTTTCAGTCAAGGTGATAATGCAAGGGAGTTTCTCGATTTCTCCCTGTCCCCTAGAGCAGATAGCACCTCGGTGCTGCAAAGCAGCAACTGAGTGGATGTCCTGTATCTTTGGGTGGGATGGTGTAAAAGAATATGGAATATTAATAGGTCAGTTTCAATAAATTTAATTGCTTAGAGTTAATAACTTAGGCTGCATAGGCATATTATTCATAGAACTCGCTTAGCATTAGTAGCTACTCTTGCTGAAGCCTTAGGCCACAAGCTGTGAACTTTCACCTAGAAAAGTTGAACTTGTTCTGAACTTCTACTGAATTACATAAAGGAAGGCCCTGAGATCAGTACAAACCAAGAGATAAGGAAGCTACAACCCTCAGCAGATGCTGCAGCCCCACAAGATGTAAGAACAGTTAACTGCCCATCTGAAGACGGAGAAAGAATCCCGTGATGAATAAGAAGACCCCAGACTAGAAATGACCATCTGTTCAAGGAGGGTATGAAGTGCGGGTGGATAGGTTGTAAGGGTGTAATTGCCCAGAAATTTCTTTGTTCTGGGTCCCTCTCCATAAGCGTGGTGCCCCAGCTTCCCTTGCTGCTGTACCACTTGAATAAATGATTTTTTTTTAATTTTTAAAATTTTTGTATTTTTGCTGAGACTGCTGTAGGAAACCTACGGTGAAGAAACTTCCTTAATAAAGGCAAGGGGAGAGCAGTGCTACTTCAGTTCTGCTAGGGAAGTGGTGACTGCAGTTTGTCCACCCCAGTTGAAACAGGTCTCCTCTGCTTTTTCATCTCGGTGTGCTGTGCACTTGGGTTGTACACAGAGGTGAAATCCCAATCAGGCATGGACCAGCTCTGTAGCTGCTTGGTGCAAACAAGCCATACTGGGATGCTCTGATGGTGTCCAAATTGGCTTCCCCATGGAGGTGATGGGAGAGAAAGCTTTGGCTTGGGGTGGCTTCTTGAATTTTGTATTGGGCACTTTGGAAGGAAAAAAAAAAATTGAAGAAAAATACTACCTATCTGCATGAAGATAAAAGAAAGTAAAAAAAAATGGAGCTTTATGGGAGATAGATGTCATCAGAGGAGGTGATGTGTTTTGTTACACTGGCTGTGGGCAGCATTAGTGTGGAAGAAGGAGGCCTTCCACAAACCAGCCTGGTAGTCCAGGCTCCAAGCAGAGGGTGGTGGTGCCCTGTGTTCCTCCTCTTCCTCACCGCAGACTGTTTCAAGAGTTCCTGGACTCCTATGCTGCTGTGTCTGCCGGCATCAGTCACCTGGTGGAGGCAGGTGTTAGGTTTGCCTGCAGAGTACTGTTTGCAAGTGCCTGCTTCGTAACGGCGGTGGAAGGGTGCTTGGTTGCACCAGTGGGCTTATGGAGGAGGAGGAGGCTTCCTCCTTTGCATCCTCTGTGGACCAGAACTTCTTGCGTGGTTCTACTGGGATCTTTGGTTACTTTACCTCCCTGCATTTACATCACCAGTGGTGTTCAGGAGGGGAAGCTATGATATTCAGAATTTTTTTGTTGTTTTAAACAATCCAGTTATTAATCCAATAAAGGGGGACTGGTGCCATCATGTTCATTGTCCCTCTTAATCAGTTTTGATAAGCTGACCCTGGTTTTCATTTTTGCTGGTTTATTTTAATGTTCTGAATGTCTTTGCATCTATTTAATTATTTTGTGCTCCTTCCTCTGTGCACTCCTACCCCCCAACCAAACAACTTCTTTGCATCCATTTTTTTGTCATGCTTACATGATGTCTGGAGGAGAAAAGCTAGCTTGCTATTCAGTTAATTATTAAATCTTGCTAATTTCTCACTGAAATGAAAATAAATGTTTCATATTCTTTTTCAAGCTTATGAAAAGGCTTTCAATACTGAATTGTTCAGAATTGAATGCATAACATAACAATGCAAACCAAATTTCTTCTTCTCTCCAGGGGCAGAAGTTTCTTTAAAATGTGGGAAAAATTTCCCCTGGAGTCCTGTGCAGGCTGACCCCTTCTAGCAAGACTGAAAAGTGTTTTTTGTGATGACACTCCTTAAGTTCTGCTCAGGCAGTCAGGAAATAAATTTAGGATTGAAATAGATTTGAATAAAACGTGATTTTCTAGGAAGTAAGGTCAGATCAGGAGGATTAGGGAGTTCTAGCAACTTTAAACTTTTTCTTTCTGTGCTGAGTTCCTGGAAGAAACCTCAGTGGTAGTTAATTATAGTAAAACTTTTGTCATCTATGGTCAGTTCGCTGAATTCTCCTAATTGCTCTAATTGCATTCTTGGCACAAAGGGATTTTGAGTCCTGTTCTCCTGTCAGCTTCCCCAGCTGAAGCAACTTTTTTCTTGTGTTGTGTTTTTTTGTTGTGGTTTTTTTTTTTTTTTTTTTTAAAAAAAAGACTTGAAGGTTGGGCATATCTGGGAAAGTAATTTTGGGTGTTAGCTTCTGCGTAAGTAAAAACACAATCTAGCAAACATCTGCAGATGAGTGCAAAGGTGGTGAGAGCGGAAAGTTAACGATTTTGGAAAATCCAAGCTAACAGCCACACTCAGGGTGGGCAGTACTTGGTGGTCTCAAGGGAGGGTCCAGGAGGTGGAGAGCCACCAAGCCCCTTGGCCGGGATGGAGGGAGGGAGATGCCTGGGAAGGCTCCTGAGACCTGCGGCTCCATGGAAGTCTTTGTGTCCCGGCTGCCTGGAGCCGCAGATCCTGGGAGCCTCGGCACTGGATCCCTGATGCTGACAAGGACATAAATTTTGCTGTGCAGCTGCAGGCTCCCAAAAGAGTTTGATTCAGGAAATGCCATCTGCTGATATTGTGGAAACAGCAAAATATTCTATGCTTTTCTTTTCTCATTTAGCCTGAAATAAGTGATTTTATAAAATAAATCTTTTTTCTTTTTCCCTTTAACCTTCAGAAGAAAAAGAGTGCATTATTTTATAGCAAATGATTGGCTATTGTGCAGCTTTTGTTTTTTTTTTTTTTCAAATAAACTTGTCAGTTTCAATGGCATAATGGCATATAGCAATGGTCACAAACCCCTGATGTCCTCAAGCCCTTTCCATCCACCTTATGTGACTAATGTGCTTCACCACGGCACATACAGTGGCATGGAATAACTCAACTTCATGGTGCTTATAGAAACTGTAGTTATTTAGGGTGTAGCTAGATACTTGCTTTTTCTTCCCACTTCAGCATGTACCTTAAATTGGAGTCAGACAATGGAGGCCACAGTTCCACTGTCAGAATATGAGGTTTCAGTCCATCTAGCCTTGACCTGGGACCAGCCATGGACCCTCTTGGGCAGGTCCCACTGGCAGGAGGAGGTTGTGGATGAGGGGATAAATGGGTTGGGTGCAGAGCCAACAAGCTTTTGGGCTGTGCTGCTGAGTCCCAGTGGGATGAGCTTGAATGGAGGCGGCTGGGCACTGCTCCAGCATCTTGTCTGGCTGCTTTATCTCCATATAGAAAACCTGTTACACTCTAGTCTTGTAAATACTGTTGATGCTGTTCGTTTTTTGGTTTTTTTTTACCCCTTCCTTTCTCTCTCTGTTAGCTAAACATTCCTTGATAGTTCTCATTAGGATGGGCCACACCTTCTGCTGTTTGAGACTCGGTGAATAAGAGGTACCAGCCTTGAATGCATGTGGCTTTTTCTGATTTGCCTTGGGGTTGGCTTTTTGCAGTAACTTGTTATTTTCTCTTAATGTTGTCGAGAGCCTTTGGACTTTGCTTCAGGAGGACTTGCCACACCGCTGTGCTCGGCCATGGCTTTTTTTTTTTTTTCTGAAAACTTTTGCAGGGGAGTCAAGATGGTGAAAAAGAGCCGATGGAGCTGTTTTCCCTCTGAACCTGCTGAGTGGTGGTCTGAAAACCTCTGGGGATCATCAGCCTGGCTGAAACATGTGTTAGTGAACACAAGTAGGATGGTAGCTTGCTTGCCTACCCCCTGATCTCACCTTGCTTCCTTTCCCCCCCAGGCCCCATAGTACCAAAAAATATCCCAGCCAGTGTTCTGCCTGGCTGCCCAGGCACCCACCTCTGCTCGTGGGGTCTGTCCCCCTCGGCACACTCTGCACAGGTACCTGCAGCCGACGTGATGGTGGGAATGCGGAGTATGCATTCATGTTGAATAGAAACAGAAGAAACAAACTGCTTAAATTATAACTAAATTAAATAAATGTATATTTAAGCATCTCCTAAAAGGGGAAAAAAAACCCCAACAACAAAGCTCGCTTCTGAAGATCTTAGGTGAATTGTTTTCAATTTCATTTAACTTGCAGTCTTTTTAAGAATAATCGTCTAAAAATGTGGATCACTGCAGCAACCTGCATGTGTAATACTTAAGAAAAATAAAAAACAACTCAAAAACCAAACAAAAAGCCTCACCAAACCAACCAACAACCAGAATAAAACTCCCCAGTGAACTAGCTTTTGCAGAGCTCCTTGTTAGATGCAGTCTCTGGCCTTCAGTGTCAGGGAGAGTGGGGCAGCATCACCCCTGGAATGTGGTATGTCATACGGCAATTAGTATATCTGGCATCAGTCCACGCTGCAGCCAAAAAAGACAGTGGTCCTTGCTGATTCTTTCTTTCTCGCCCCTTGCCCTGGCACTTGTGTTTGCATGGCTGTATAGTGCACCAGTTGAGGGGAAATGGATTCTCTTAAGCCTTTTTATTTATTTGTTTTTATTGGATTAGCTTTCAGTCAGTTGGTTCCTTGCTCTGGCTCTCTGTGCAACCACGTGAACCTGGTTTGCTTGCAGGAGCACTAGTGTCAGCTCCGGGGAGCTGCACTTGATCTTGGGCCATCCTTCCTGGTAGGTGCTTGAACCTAACGAGCAGTGGCATCTGCAGCAGTTATGAGCTTATTCTGTGTGTTCATGCACGCTTGGGTATGTGCCCAGGCTTTGTAGGGGCAATGTGCTCTTATAGAAGATGTGCTTAGAGTGCTCGTGCTGAAGTGAGATGCAAGTGGTGAAGGCAAAGCAGGCTGGAGGGAGCAGGAGAGGTATGGAGATGGGAGCTCTGCATAGGGATGTACAGGAGGTGATGCTTCATTGTGGTTTAGTCCCAACCATCAAGTAGGACCAAGCAGCTGCTTGCTCACTGCCCCCAGTTGCACTGGGGGAGAGAATCAGAACGGTAAAAGTGAGGTTGAGATAAAGACATTTCAATAGGTAAAGCAACAGGTGCATATATAAGCAAAGCAAACCAAGGAATTCATTCCTTGCTTCCCATGGGCAAGCAGGTATTCAGCCACCTCCAAGAAAGCGGGGCTCTATCATGTGTAATGGTTACTTAGGAAGACAAACACCATCACTCTTCTCCTCCCTTCCTTCTTCTTCCCTTCCCCCCCCCCCCCCCCCCCCCCCCCCCCCNNGCATGGAATATCCCTTTGGTCTGTTGGGGTCAGTTGTCCTGGCTGTGTCTCCTTCTAGCTTCTTGTGTCCTTACAACCTACTCGCTGGTGAGGTGGTGTGAAGAGTAGAATAGGCCTTGACTCCCTAGTAGCAACCAAAATCATTAGTGCTCTACCAGCACTATTCTCATACAAGTCCAAAACATAGCTGCTACACCAGCTGCTAGCAAAAAAGTCGGCTCCATGCCAGCTGAAACCATGACACACTTGCAAGAAAAATCTTGAGAGAGCTAGCTTGGAGGTGATGGTTAAAATTTGTTAAAATGAGGCAGTGCTGTCTCTTGGCACACCTTGAAACCTTTTTAAAGTTTAATCCCAGTTATGACAGCTTCAACCAGTGTATGTTTGTTTTGGGGTTATGGTACTTAGCTGCCACCATCCAGCAGCCAGCTTCCAGCCCTCTAGAGACTTTTTCTGGCATGTGTGAGCAAGAGCAAATCACACCTAAATCTTGCCTCCTAAAATGAGATAACTGGTTTGGTGGACAAAGGGAAGAGCGTTGTTTGGGGATTAGTGGGGGATTTTTTTGCAAGGCTGCTGACTGCCATGGCATCCTTCTCACCTGGAGGTGAGGTAGGTATGGGATGGGTGGAGAACTGGCTGGACCTTCAGGGATGCAGGGTGGTGGTTAATGGCTTGAGGGCTCCTGGGTGGGCGGCTACCAGTGGCATTGCGCAGGTGTTGGTAATGGGGCTGACGCAGTTCAACCCTTATTAATGACTTCCATGGGTGGGTAGAACACACTTGTCAGCAAGTTTGTGACACTGAACCGGGGAAGGAAGAAGCGGTTGATGTGCTGGAGGGTAGGGCTGCAGTTGCAACCAACAATGTGGGGCATGAGCTGACCAGTTTTGCTTCAGTAAAGGCAAGTGCACCTGAGACAGAAATAACCCCATGCAACAGGACAGGCTTGGCTAGACAGCAGCACTACAGAAAAAGACCCGGAAATCCTGGTGGATGAGCTAAACATGGATCAGCCACAATTTTCTGTGAAATTTTATGTTGGAGCTAGATTTCCATCTTAAAACATGTTACGGGGACTTTAGGAAAGGACAGAAGAATAACACTTGAGATGTTCATAATCCATGCAAACTGAATGGTTCGTGAACATGTGGGTACTGAGGCAATGTCTGTGATCATGAGAGGTTTTCCTGCCCTGTATTTAACATGTAATGTGCTGCTTTTAACGGAGTTCCTTGTAACCTTTTGTGTTTTCCAGCTCCTTGCAAGTGTTCACTAATAGCACAGCGAGCAGAACTCTGTACGTCAATGAAGAACTACCAGCAAGCTCTTCACGACGCAGACATCCTCTGCCGAAGCAAACCCCACTGGCCTGCGGTACGGTGCTTGCATGTCCAAATGAGCAAAATGAAAACTGCTTGTTCTCAGGGCTTCTCTCTGTGGTGTGGGACAGCACTGCTGAAGGCATTATTGGAAGAGTATTGGGGCATTATCAGGGCTGGGGATGCCTACCAAAAGCTAAGTTTCTCATATGACAAGTCTAGGAATGTCCTTAGCATGTCTCCAGCCAGTGGGATTTCAGTGGTGGGCAACTGGTGGTGGTGTTCAGTTAGCACTGGTGCCCATCAACCTCTTGGAGTCAGTGCTGCAGCACTGTCTGGTCCATAAGGCTCTGGCAGCCTGGGATTGCCCTGCGGTTCCCTCTGAGAACTGTGTCCCAGGTAGCGGGTGGTTTTGATCGATCGCCTGATGGACAATATGTCTTTCTGAGGAGCACCGCAGGCTGTTTTTCAGGATTGTTTCCCACTCCCCGCTCCTTTAATACTAAGAGTTTATATTTGTGATTCCTACCTGCGTCATGGTGATTCATAGAGGATTTTTTTATTTTTTTCCATAACAAGAGTACTCTTGTTATGAGGAACCTCATAAAAAGGTACTACAAGGAGCACCAGTTTGTGGGCAGTCTGAAGCAAGCATCAGAAATGATGTTATGAGAGAGAAATGGAAGCAGCACGTTGTTACCACTGGTTCCCTGAGGTTAGACCTAGGATTGTACCTCTAAGTCAGTCCTTCACCCATCAGTAGCAAAACTGCAGCACAGGTTTGACCAGATAAAGCCCCTGGGTGCTACTCAGGGTAGCACGGGGAGTTGGGGAAGGATTTTAGGCAGACCTTGGCTTCCCTGTGAAGACTAAGGAAGTGTTGCATGAACACCTCCATGGGGGGCTGCAGCTAACTCTCAATTTCTAGCTAGGGAGGACACGGGGTGACTAGGCAGGTGCTGTCTGAAGCGTCTAGTTTCTGATAAGCTGGATACTTGTCTCTGAAGGCTATCTGTCTTGTCACCCATTAAAACCTTCCTTATTTGCAGGAAATCCATACTCTTCCACCCACCTCCAGTTTACCTTTCTGTCTAGGATAATTTCTCATCAAGTCAGGAATCTATTTCAGTGACGTTGGCTGGGTTTCTGTGTAGAGGGAGAAAGATGAATTAGGAATGTTCAGATGTTTTCTTGAAGTGTCTTCTCTGTTTGCCTTGAATCCATGGAAATGTGATGCGTGTCAGCAGTAGGCGGGTAGAGATTTTGTTAATCACATCTCTGAAGAATGCTAATTGAAAATGAAATTCGTCATTGTGGCATAACCAGTAGTGTCACAGACGCATTTCACTTGTGCTTGCATGTGTGAGCTTCCATGTAGGCTGTACGTTCTCCAGGAATCCACGTTCCAGATCCAGAATCCACGTTCTTCAGGAATTCTGGGTATCTGCTTTGTTTTGTATCTTGCAGCATCTCATCCGGTGGCAGAGATTAGCTCAAACATGGTCTGTGTAATTAAAAAAAGAAGGGCCCTTACCCTTCAGTCTGGATGTTTGTAAGGGCCATGTGAAAATAAGAAAGGGAAGGTGACGATGGTAGTCCTGGAAGTATCAGCCTTTAGTCCCTGAACATAACTTCTGGTGTTAGATCTTAAGGTTTTTTTTCTTCATAAACAGCCCAACTCAGTCCTGCCTTGCAGCCTGGGTAAGGAAATTGCTCTTGCAGCCCCAAAGGATGTAGCTTTCCCAGTGCATGGAGTAATCATGACAGCAATGTCAGGCATGTTAGGAACTCTAAAAGAGTTTTTACAGAGGCTGTGCAAGCATCAAGATAAGAAGGTCAGGGTCAGGCCTCACAGTACCTCTCTTCTCACTGCATTCAGGAAAAGAAAAATGTATCTCGCTGTGAAAGGTTGGTGTGTACTGAGACTTCTTGTTCAGGTTGCCAAATGACATATCTTAATTAAACTGTCCTACACAGTGCCCATTGCTTTTGGTACAAACTCCCTGCTTCCCCACAGTAGAAGGGTAAAGATCTTAACAGGTCTCAGCTTGAAGGGCTCTATTGAAAGAGTAAGGGAGGTACCTGCTCAGGAAGATTATGTGATGCAGGATCTTTGACATTAGTATGAAGAATAGAAAAGTGTATCTGCTAGTAGACATCTAACTAGTCTTTTAGACTAGCAAAATTATACTTGAAGCACAGCCATATTCATGTGGATCAGAGGTACACTTGCAGAGCACACATGTCTAATAAGCAGGAGGCAAATGTTTAAATGCACACTTAGTTTCTTTTCATCATTAAGGAAGTAATTTCCATAGTCAGATCTGAACTGCAGATTGATACCTGCAGGGAAATTTAGAGGTGAGGAATTCCTCTCTTGCTACTAGTAATGAGTAAAGTAGGACTTGTCCTCAAGCTGACTACCCTATCTGTTGGCCATGGATATGTTACTCTAGGACATGGGAGAGGCAGGATGGGCTAAAAGGTCTCAGGTTAAGAATTGATAAGTTGCCCTAAGGTTAAGAATTGATAAGTTGGTCTTCTCTAGCCAAATAAAATAGGTGAAAAATCATCTCTATCAGGGTAAGACACTCAGGAGAAGTGAGAGTGTCTTGAACCCCATATCTTTTGCTCTCTCAGCTGCTACCTTCAGCTTGCCTGTGTCACTGCCTTTCCCATCCAGCTTCATTACTGTTAAGTTTGCCTTGGTATGTGAAACTGTTCTCTGGGGTTTTAAGCCCTCTGGGATGTGTAGTAGTCCCGGTCCCTAGGGAGACAAATACCCCTCCTCATTCTGCATCAGTTTCCCCCAAGGAAAGGACTGGTGTCTTTGACAGGGGGCGATGCAGCAGTGGCTTCCTGGGGGATCTTTTTCCAGCAAAAGGGACTGACTTTCCTTCAGTTGTGTGGATCAGAGAGGTAGTTACCCAAAAAGCGTCTTATTCTTCACTTGCAGAATGGCGCGAACTTCCAAGTTTGTTTGCTGGATTCTTGCTGCCACTTCAGAAATGATCTCTAGATTTGTATGTTTCCTTTGTGTGAACAGGGCCATTATGTGAAAGCGAAAGCTCTTTCTGGATTGGAAAGGACTGAGGAAGCATTGAAGGAGTTTCTCTATTGCGTTGCCTTAAATCCTGAATGGAGCTCAATGAAGAAAGAAGCCCAAAAGGTATGAAATGTATTTACTGGCTACTTCTTGGCACTCATGCTGCTCTTACTCCTGCAGCTAAATAAATTTCTTGTTATTTCACATGATGGTAAACAGTCAAAGGATAATTTGATTCAGTAGATTAATAAACCTTAATAAACCTTCCAATAAACCTTATTAGCATTCTGCTGTGTGAGGTGTCTCTTGGGTTTGGTTTATGCCTCAACCAGAGGCTTTGTGTACTTGTGGATTCCATTGCAAATCTGTGGCTCTGGCCACTGCCATTTGTAGATTACACTTGCAGAGCACACCTGGATTTTGAGGCTGCTCATTTTAGTGCCCATCAGAAAACCATTTTGAAGTGGGAAGTGGCAGAGGACGGGGAGCTGTGGACTGCCCTATCCTGGAAAAATCCTGTGGTCTCTGTAGCAGTTTGTCGCTTCCCATAAGCGACACATTTGCTAACCAACCATGGTCTGGTTATCCATGACCATCCATACAGACAGCTTTTTATTAAAAGAAATGGGCAAGGGGTTTGGTGGGGACTCATGAGAGAAAGAACAGGCTCTATGCAGGTTTTAGATAGAGGTGAAGCCTGCTTCAGGATAGAGCAGATGGGTGCAAGGGATGAGGAGAACTGAAACACCTCTGTTAACTGGTTTTGATAGGAGAGCATGGTCTGAAGAATTCTGGAGGTGGGCGTCTGAGGGTCAGAGTAGAGAGGGGTGGAGACAGGAGAAGGATGCAACAGCCTGCTATCCCAAGTTCTCCTGAGGAGCAAGGGCATTTGGAGAAGGAAGTGGGCACCAGAAGAGCACTGTGGGATGTGTGTGTGATTGTGGTGGGGACTGCCCTTTAAGTGTCCTGTGGGCTTTGGGGAATGCAGAATGTCCTGGTTGTTGCAAGCTTCTTGGTATCCAGAAGTTGTGAAGTTTTGTGTTTGTACAGACATAAATATCTGTGTTGTAATTACTATTATTTTTTCTTTTTTTTCTCTCTTAATTGACTAGATAATGTGTGAGATGTTTTTCCCAGCCTTTGAAAATGTTCATGATAGTCTAACAGCACCTTTCTCTAGTCGAACATCCCATACAAGATTGAAACCTGCATTTCTGAGTAGCATAAACACTCAGTCAGCTGCAGAAGATAGCTCTATTGCTGGGTCCTCAAAGGTAAAGTAAAAAAATGCACCATAGAAATACCAAAAGTGACACAAGGATCTGTCTGATCTGTGTGACATTGTCTTTGTCTGCACTCACTTTCATGGTAAGCCTGTTTTCTCTGTTGCTGTTGTATCTCTTGTTAGGAGGTACTTCCTCAGAAAAATGAGAATAAAACTATTAATTCAGAAAGCAATGTGGTCCTTTTATGTGGGGGTTGTGTCTATTTGTGGGGGTTTTCTCCCCTTTGTGCTTTTAATGCACTCAGGAGCAGTGGGAGCAGTAGGAAGGGAAGTGTTCCTATTTCATGTAACTGGAGAGTGGCCTTCTTTAATATGGACCTTTCTCCCCTGCTGAGCTCATTGTGGGGACATTGATCTGTCGCTGATGTATACAGATAATAGGAGAAAACTACAGCAAAATTGTCTCATGCTCTATATAACTGTTCTTAACTTTTTTTAGGATACTGTGTTCAGGTTAACAAAAAGTCCATCCCAAGAATCTGATGTATTTAGAAGTACTGATTCTCCTGTTTCCCATCATGTTCTGGATCTCTATTTTGAAGACAACAAGAAGTCTTTGGGAGCTATTCTCTCCAGCTTACCTGGGGTTGGCTTGAAAAGAAAGCTGTCCAGTGATTT
Source organism: Scolopax mira (assembly GCA_004320125.1). Taxonomy (NCBI): domain Eukaryota; kingdom Metazoa; phylum Chordata; class Aves; order Charadriiformes; family Scolopacidae; genus Scolopax; species Scolopax mira. The sequence continues at coordinate 260,951 of BJBW01006065.1, read as the reverse complement.
GAGGGATTTACAAAGTTTGGATGTCCCCAATAAGATTCCTAAAAAAGGTTTGTGTTGTGGCTTAGAAAAGGTATTTCTTTTGCACATACTTAAAAATGATAAACTACTTTTTTCCTTCTCCCTTTTTACAGGTGTAATGAAACATTCCCTACAGGGACTGCAATAATACTTTATTAATTGGTGTGTCTGTTTCTGCTGTAATAGCCTATTTACCTTATTCCAGTACACTTTCCATTAATTCAATGAACACTGTATTTCTCTTTCAGTTGGGCCATTTCCAGTGTGTAGTCCACTAACAGTTTAGTCTTTGTGTTGCTGGTGCTGTTTCCATTTTCTAGGTCTCAGAGGTATATCTGAACTTCATTGTCCTTCTATATGAAGGAAAGATGCAGTATGCCTGGGTACTAATCTTTAACTGGCACTAGAAACAGTCACATGCAACTTTCATGAAATTTTCCAAGCAAACAAAGAAGCCTTTTGAAGGGTAATAAGCCCTCTCCCCCCCCACCCCCAAGTTTTCTGTCACTTGATAGCTATGCTTACAATTCCTGTGCTTCTCAAGCTTCTAACAAAGCCCTCCAAAGTAGTTTTAGTACCCTGGGATAAAAATGCTGAAGGCAATATATTGCAATGCGTAGTGAAATAATTGGTTAAAATGGGCTTTTAAAATGCACACTATATAGTGTGTGGTTTTTTTTCCCTTAAAAGAAAAAAAAAAAATCCACCGATGCCTTCTTGACAAATCTGACTTCTGACTCAAAATGTTAAAGTCCTCTTGTCCTACTGTCTGTCTGCTGCCTCTGCAAATGATCAATGTACGGCCAGTTTCTGATCACGTTGCTGTGAAGGGAAAAACTGTACTTTCTGTGAACTGCAGACTCAGTAAATAAATTGTGAAATCTGACCCACCTGTATCTTCACAGGAAAGGCCAGAGATTGTGTTTTACCCATAACCATTAATTTCTGGTCTGTGCTAGATCCCGATGCCATGTTACTATTTGCAGAATTAACACAGTTAGGTTTCTGGCTATTACTAAATGCTAACATGGGAGATGCAGGTTAAAGATAAGGCTGTTTTCCTTTGTAGGCCACACATCTCCGGTGCCCTCTCCCCCTAGCCTGTCTGTGCTCAAGATAAACCAGATGCTGAGCATAAGTTATCCTTTAAAAAAACATCCTAGATATTTTTCTTTTTTTTTTTTTTTTTAATGGTCGCAGGATGTAGGAACGCAGGATGTAGAGGCAGCACTCATGGCTCTGTTGCAACTCAGCACTGAGCAATAAAGATGCAGATTGTAAAAGAAATGGCAGAATCCGTTTGTTTAAATGTCATCAGAAGCAGGCGCTGATAGCTCTTGAGTTTAAAAGCTGCTGTTTTCAAGTTTGAAGCCCATACCCTTTCAGTGTGTTAACTACAGGGATACATACCACCTCCAAAAAAGTAGAGTGGGTGGAATTTTAAGTGAAGTGGTTGTCTCTGTGTTTGCAGAGCGCTGAGCTAGTGAAATCAGTATTAGCTAATGTACCTCCAGTAGTCCTTAAACTTTAAGCTGTCTGAACCATGGGATTTCCACAGTAGCCTAGTCTGGAAGAACGTACGTTGTTTTTTTTTTTATACTTGTTAGAAAAATTACCCCTGCTGAGAATTCTATAATAAACACTGTTGAAATAGTTTGACTGTGTGTAAACAAATTAAATTCTGGACTTAATGTACTTTAAAACATCTGGCCTGGCTGATGTGGGAGTGGTGATGATGGTGGGAAAGCAATAGCAGAGTATTTTAAAAACTAGACTTTAAAAAAACCAGCCATTTTTGGAGAAGCAAATCATGGGTATTCAGATCTAAATTGCTTTCTGTGGCCACAGACGTCATCCTCTGCTTCCCAAAAGATTTCCTGCCAGAAAGTCTAAAACTTAAATGGAAATTATGTTTGTTTAGCACAAAACTTCAAAGAAGAAAAGATAAGTTAGGTTTTTTATGGAAGAACAATTTAAACAGCATGTGCAATTGCAGTAATACTTGAATATTTACTGTAATCATTTCTTGCCTGCTTAGATGCAGATGTTTTACCTGAAAACACCACTGTCACTTCAGGTGAAATACCAACAACCTTGGTGGATGCATCGGACTTTGAGTGTTCCCTCTGCATGAGGTACGACTGCATTGATTTGGGATTGAGACTGGAAAGCCTTTCTAGCTTCTGTAAAAAGTTTTCATGGTGTCAGAAGGAAAACCTGCCAGAGTGTCTCTATTGCTCTTTCCTGAACCTTGCATCTGGTGAATCTTTACAGATGTGGTTTTCTCCATCGTGCGTGGTGGTTTTCTCCATTGATTGCTACTTCTAAAAAATGAAACATTTTATATATCCTTGGATAAAACTGTCACCTGTGATTTATACAAAAGCTGGAAAGGAAGAGATGGCTGGATCTTGTTGCTTCTTTCCACGCTTTGGGAATCTGCATTGTTTAAGTTTGGCAGCTTAGCCTTTTTGTTCTGTGTTTTCGTGTTCAGGTTGTTCTATGAACCTGTTACCACTCCCTGTGGACACACCTTTTGCCTCAAATGCCTTGAGCGTTGCCTTGACCATAATCCGCATTGCCCACTCTGCAAAGAAAAGCTGTCAGAAGTAAGTATGTCCTTCCTCTAATTAGCAAAAAAAAGTAAAAATCTATTCTTCTGAAGGCATGTATGTGGGGATTTTCTGTTCTCTGCTCACAGCACAGAACAACACAGCAGTACCCACAGCAACAAGACCTCGTGCAGAGACCTCGTTTGCTCCAGAATATATTTTGTCATTCCTTGGAAGACACATGTGGTTTACTGGTGCTGAAAGGAATTGGGTATTCCAGTGTCATGTCAGGCTCGTGCTTGGGGAGTCCCAACCACAGCCTTATTCCTGCCACCTCTCCAGTCTCTATCTGTGGTGAATGAGGAATGGTTGTTCCTTGGCCAAAACTGCTGCTCCAGCAGTCATAAAATGTCTTGTAGGTGGAGTGCTTTTTGAGGAGCAGTAATGTGGCAGCTCTAGGTGAAAATAATATCCGTATCTTGCACAAAAGCAAGGAGGGTCTGTCTTTTCTTGGAGGCAGTACAACTTCTGCCACAAAAAGGACGCGGGGTATAGTTAAATGGGCACGAGAGTGAACCTTGTGGAAGTTTTGATACCTGAAGGCTGGAAAGGAGGAGGAATCGGTAAAATCCCAAAATAACTTGCTCTTTGGCCCTTAGGAAAGGGGATGGGTTGCGGGGAAGAAATATTCCCTGACTTCACGTTATCAGACTTAGGAGTTGACTCTTCCTTGCAGTTTCTGGCAAGCAGAACATACAAGAAGACCGTCCTTACAGAAGAACTGATAGTCCGTTACTTGCCAGAGGAACTATCTGAAAGGAAGAAAGTTTATGAGGAAGAAATGAAGGAATTGTCAAAGTAGGCTCTAATTTTACTACTGACAGCTGTTACAAAAAAGTATTTTTAATCTGAATTACTTGAAGAAGCTTTATTTGCTTATGAAAACACACAAAATTAATGAATTTGTAAATGAACCTGACAGATGTTTTGTATTTTTGACGTGTTTGTTGCTGATAAACAAGAAACAATGTGCTTGGATGGTAGAGAGGCACAACAGTATTCTTAAAGATAATTGCTTTTTCCTCTGAAACAATATAATAGCTTTAAAACCTGTAATGGAGTTTTTCTGGGAGTAGAAGCCCAATTATAAATGGGTTATACTTCAGGTCAGGCGAAGTTCAAGGGTTCAGCCTTGCCAGGGACTTGTGGATCTTATGCTACAACTCAGCTAAAAAGAAAAATAAAAAACATGCAATTAGGGCTGAAAAAATAATAGAATTAGTGGGCTTCTTCAAAATTAAAGGGTTTTACTGAGATTGGGGATTCTTTACCACCTTGTTTTGAATGTGGTTAGTTCTTAGGTACTTTATTATCATAAAAAGTTATCACCAAAATCTTACTACTTGGATGTAGGTGTTGATAAGCATACATTTGAGAATTTTGCTATTGTTTCCTGACTCTTCCTCTATGATAGTAGATTAGAGGGATTGTTTCTTTAATGTTCTAACAGAAAGAGTCCTGAAGTATGTTTGTTTTCTAAAAATGACAAAGTTTGACCAGATGCATGTCTATAAAGAATGAGTCTAAAGAAGCCACCAGACTCAGTGTCGTATTAAGGGTTCATGCTGAATATAGCAGTTCCCCCCAAAAAGCTGATTTTTTTTTTAACAATTATCTTACAGTTTGAATAAAGATGTTCCCATCTTCGTATGTACCATGGCCTTCCCTACCATCCCTTGCCCACTACATGTCTTTGAACCTCGTTATCGTCTAATGATAAGAAGATGCATGGAAACTGGTACCAAGCAGTTTGGCATGTGCTTAGCTGACGATTTAAAAGGGTAAGGAGATGAGCTGAGACTGTCCTGTTGTTGCAGAGGCTATTGAGATGCTGGTGGAGTACTGAACTGCAATATACACGTCTCCCCAAACCACTGTGGTTCCTTCTGGTCCTGTATGAACCAATACAGAAGTGGCTGGCTTTTTAGTTTTATATATTAAACGTTCCTTTTGACACAAGGATGTTATTTTTATTGCTCCCCTGTTGGATGGATAGCAATAACACAACTCATCTTGCTGCTTCAAGCTCCAAAAATAGCACTTAATTGTCTGTGGGTTTGGAAAGCCTTCTAGCCTGTTTGTTCTAGTGAAAGCTGACTGTTTGAGCAGACAGAGGAGCAACCTCATCCAGTTTTAAAAAATCAAAAATTATATTAAAAAATATATCCAAACTTTACATAGTTTTCCTGCATAGGTGCTATCATTTGAATGAGACAAAGTATACCCTTGGCTGAGAAGCCTGTTCTGCTGCTGAATGTTGAATTTTGATGTTTGTCTTTAGTGCTGTGTTGCAATGTCCAAACTATCTGCAGTGAGTTATGTTGTCTTTCTATATATGATCTTAACCTTTAATTAATTTTTGTGAATTCTGACACTGGTATGTTTCCAGCTCCCAATGTGGAGGCTGAATACTAATCATTAGATGAAAACTTCCAGGTTTTTAAGTCCTTTCTAGATAATAGCTTTTTCGAGTGAAGGGGTGAGAAGATGCTTGTGGAAAAAAATGAGATGGCCCCAAGAAGGGTCGGCTTTACAAGATGTAATAGTGATAGATTTCAGAAGATGTGTTGGAGTGATACAAACCATAGAAAGGATACGGGAATTCTTAAGAACATGTTAGATAGGCAGCCTCAGGAGCAGCATTTTTTGTAGTTTATCATCACTGGAGCTGAGAGGAGGACACTTATAGTGAGACTTGACAGCCTTTCCTTCTCCAGTTTAGGGATTTTTTTGTCTCCCAGGCTGGACGGTAAGGTGGCAGTAAGAACACAAGGAGACACTATGGCTTCCAGTCAGCTCTGGCTGTGCTTTGTACCATTTGGCTTGCTGGTGGTGCTGCACTCAGTGGAGTTCAGGCTCCAACAGCACCTCATGCTACATAGTCTCTTCCAGGCTTGTTACCAATTTTCTGGAAGCAAATGCTTTTAAGAGTGAGGACAAAATGACCCTAGGGCATCAGTGACAATTCCTCTTACATATGTGAAAGCTTGTGGAAGAGCTAAACTTCTTTGTAGTCAGATCTATTACAGAGGGCCAAGGGTTTGCAATCCCAAAACCACAAGAATCGATTTATTAAATAGTGTCATAAAGGGTATTTTAAAATGCAACCAGCATGGTTGTATTTTATGTCTTGTCTGTTTTGAATACTGAAATAATTAAACTTTTTAAGCATGGTAATTTCTACTTAAATCAGACACCAAAGCACAGGAAGCCTTCATCTGTAGACACCTGACAGGCTGTTGTAGCTTCTTACTCAAATAAAGAAGTTATTCTGTTTATTCAAAATTGTGAAATCAACTGGGAATAGAAAAAGTGGAGGAACTTGTTTTGCCTTGTATACTAAGACATGGATATAGAAGGCTGAGATCCATACCTCCCTTGAGAAACACAGTGACAAGACATGTTCAGTTCATCACCTGGCTCTGTTTTATTTCTCTGCTTTAAATTAAAACCAGCAGAAGAATTGTTTATAAACTTCTAATGTGTCAGTATATTTTATACCCCTCTCTAGGGGCTTTCTTGTCTCTCTGTGATCAAAGTAACTTTCTATCCAAAAGTAACTTCTCAAAGAATGACAAAAAGCCTCCCATCACTTATATGTTAATTTCTAAACTTGATATTAATGTCACTAAAATCCTTAATTTAAAAAATGGTTATGTAGCTGTTTACATAGTGTTTAATATTGTTATAATAAAGTTGCTTGTAATACCATTATAGTGCACCAGGGTCTAGCTGTGTGCAGCTGTGCTCTTCTTGCTCTTTGTCAGTTAGTTTGTTCAATGGTTGGGAGAGAACAGTTGTTCACAGTGGACAGCTTTTTATTTTTCACCTCTCAAATCCATGATTTCTGGTACAGTAGAAACAGGACTCATTTTCCCCAGTGTCTCTGTTTCTTCATCACACTGATGTAAGAAATGGCCGAGCCCCTAGTAAAAGAAGCATTTCCGTGATCAAACATTTATCAGATCCTGCAAAGATTTGGTATCTTGAGATGAGACTAGATACACTGCATTCTCCTGGTTAGCAGTAGGCTGAGGTACAGAGCTGCAAATGCTGGCAGGTGAACACATCGTGGTGAAGAGTCATTGTGCAATCAGCGTGCCTAGTGAACTCACTGCTGCACAAATGTAGAATAGGTAAGCCTAATAATGTTGAAATCTGTTGCATACTTGTTTCCAGGACATGATTAAACCCTGTAGCTACTTTAAATATAACAGATACAAATGTATTTTTGTAAATCTTTTTGTTGTGGTTTTTTTTTTTTTTAAACTTAATACAAGTGCAAGAAAAATCTTGCACTTCTATATAGAAGCCTTTTCTATCTAAAGCCTATAATCCTCTGTTTATACCTTGGAGCAGGGAGATAGCTCTCCCAGCCCTCTTTTGTGTTTGTTGCTCAGTTTCTTGGCTTACTTACGGTATCTTTATCCATCTTGTTTTCTTTACAAACCAGGCGAGTTTGCCACCAGCAGCTGGCATCTCAGCATGAAACATGTTCTATTTAGTTTCTTGTCCCTTCCCCCCCTCCCCCCCCTCCCCCCAAAAAATAATTAAAAAACCACAAAACAAAACAACTCTGAAATTGCTGCTGCCCTGAACCTCTGAGGGAAGGCAGAAAGGGTGGGGGTTGTGTGGCTTATGTGAATAAGCAGAAATGTATTGTCAACAAAGCAGGATCCTTTCAAATAAATATAATAATCCTCTTTCAAATAAAACGTGGTGAATTAGGCCCAGTATTTGTCCTGATGTGTATAAACACTTGTTGATGACTTCCACTTTTATGCCCTTCTGTCATTTCAGATTTGCAGATCATGGCTGTATATTAGAGATCAGGGACGTAAAGTTTTTTCCTGATGGGCGCTCAGTTGTTGATACAGTTGGTGTCCGTCGTTTTAGGGTCTTAAGCCATGGCCAGCGAGATGGATATAACACAGCAAACATCGAGTATCTTGAAGATAAAAAGGTGATCTATGGTGCAAAGTTATTCATACCCATGTATTGCTGGATTCACTTAAATAGCCTTTCCTTGTTGCATTTCAAGCTAGCTGTGCCTTATTTTTAAACCAATATCATTATAAGTACTGAAGCTCTATTTTGAAAACCATGGAACAAACTTTCTCTCTTCCTTCCATTTCTTCTTTTCTGCCCTTATAATTATCTCTGCTTGAAGTGTTGCACTCCCTTCATGGATCTCAAAGTAGCTTCTGAGACTCAGGTGCTGAGGTCTGTCATGTGTAGGTGAGGTCAGGGTAATGTTTTAAAACTGGTACAAACTTGAAACTCTTCTAGGAACACATGCCCCTGTTGATGGAGAATTGACTGTTTTCTTCTTACACTGAACAGACAGTTGGCAGACTTCATATGTCCTCCAAATTCTGATTTACAGAACAGGTCCTCAAACAAATGTTGAAGTCCACTCTTAAAATGAGATATTAGTGACGTAGTTAACCATACTTGTACAAACATCCGTCAAAGCTGGCTGAGAGCAGAGAAATGCAGAGAGGGGAGTAGTTTTTAAAAGCAAATCCTCATATAAATCCTGTGTCAGGTGATAGGTGTTGGCCAAAGGGTGGATTTTTGGTCATGCTTAATGGTGACTTCCTGGATCATCTTCAGAGCATGTCTATAAAACCCTGATCCCTCTTAATGTTGAGTGCCAATTGATGAAGTCCAGTCTGGTCATAGAGCTCTTCAGCGTGCTCTCATAGTTGGAAGTGCAAGTCTGTAAAGTCTTAGTAGGGCTTTTCTAACCTGTGCAGGATGATGCAGTTGTTCTCCAGGGCAGTGAAGGCAAATCGTATAGAGGTGCCATCCCTGTGAAAGATTGGAGCAGGCAGTCTGCTTAGAGTGAGGGCTCTGATGTTTTAAATCCCTGGTGAGGGTGGTGGAAAAGATATCTAGGCAGTGTTTGTAGATGTTGCCAGAGACCCACCTCTTAATAATTAGGGTGAGATTTACCTTGTCTCACTTGAGAGGCTGACGTCTGTCTGTGTTCAGCACCCTACATTCATGTGGTGTCTGATAGTGAGAAATCTCAGTCCAAAGCTATTTTATTTGCTCTTAGATATCTACCTTAGGATGAGATTAATTGCCCTCTAAAGCTGTTTCTTCTCAACTGTGAAGGGCACCCAGAGCAGCTAGCTCAGATGTGTATCTGAATAGAACAGGTGAATCACACCACTGGCGTGTACAGATTAGAGGAAAAAAAACTCCAACATCTTCCCCAAACCAACCAACCAAACAAAACCCCCAAACCCACACAAATTTGTAGTGTGTTTTGCTTATGCTTTTTTCTTTTTCCTAATGGCTGACAGTCAGGCCTTCGTAACTAAAGCACTCCTTGCCTCAGTGAGGGGTTTTTTTATGGCCATTACTGGTATTGGGAAAGCATCTGCTTTCCCTGCTTCCTGCCTGCTCAGGTATCTGCCGCTTCCTTCTCCTCCTTGGCTGTCCTACCATGGCCTTAATGCTTCTATAAAATGCCATTGATCTCTAAATCCTGTAGACCCCCTGTCTCTGTGTTTAGTGGCAGTAGCGTTTCTTTTATTTTGCCAGATGATCTACCAATGTGACAGGGAGTCAAGGCTGTGGGTTTGAAATAACTAACATGATGTCCCAGGATTAGGGAGCAGATTCTTCTCTTGTGCCACAGGAATGGATATTAACAAGGCAGTAACTGCTCCAAGAAATGTCACTTCAGAACACCTAGGGGAGGGTAAAAAGACTCCAGCATCACAGGTTTGAAACCTGAGACTTGAGTACAGTTTGTTTAGATAATGACATTGAGCAGCTGTAGTCACTGCATTAATCTGCTTCGCTTGCTTCTGGGGAAGCACATGGACTCTGGTATCCAACCTGTTTTGTTCCATCTCCTTTCTTTTAACAATAAGGTTGAAGGACCGGAATATGAAGAACTTGTCCGCCTTCATGATTCAGTTTATGATCAAGCTGTTGCCTGGTTTACTTCTCTTAAAGACAATATGAAAATGCAGATTCTCAATCATTTTGGGTCCATGCCAGGAAAAGAACCAGAGCCACAGGTAATGAAACCTTCCTAATTACGCAGCCTTATTCTATAAAGAGTTTCTGCTGTAGTTTCTAAGCTCTTACCTGATTTTGGTCTATTAGCATGAAGCTTGGAAAGCATTCACTGTAAAACAATATATCAATGTAAGTTGATACCTGAAGATATTTGTCTTAATGGTGTATATAGACAAGGAGCGCACCTGAAATTAAGCATTTAGTTGCTGCTTCAACTGTTTTGTATTGTCATTCTTAGTAAATAAAAGGTGGGAAGGAAGGTGGTCTTCGTGGGGCAGTGCCAGTGAATACATGATCGCATGTCCTTCCATCCTTTTGCAGAGCAACCCCAGTGGTCCTGCCTGGTACTGGTGGCTCTTGGCAGTGTTGCCTCTGGAAAACAGAGCTCAGCTGGCTATATTGGCTATGACCTCCCTCAAAGATCGTCTTATCGCCATCAGACGCGTATTGATATTCGTGACTCGCAAAAGACCCAGATAACATGGACTTGGATTGTGAGTGGGCACTGAAAACATCTCACGACAGGTTGTTCTGGGGGAGGGCAAAGGGGAAGGGGTTGGTTTTTTGAGATTTTTTTTTTTAAAGATTCCTTCAAAAAGGAACAGCCCTTTCTGACTGCATCCAGCATCCGTCGATTGCATCGGTTTGTTATCCTGGGTATTCACCAAACCTTGCACTCTCTCCTGTTGTCCTGATGAAATCTGAGCCTCTACAAAGCTGTGCTGCAGTTAGAGTGTAGCTGATAGATGTGGATAATTGCTTCAAAGTACTATGATAGAGTTTCTAGCCTGCAAGAGAGTTAAGTACTAGAGTAGCACCATTGGCCTGCATGTGATTTGGATTTCTGCTTGGTAGGAAAAGGAAACTGGACAGAGGACTGAAGAGGTGTTTCCTAGACTTTCTTGAAGGTAGTGAACAGAAGAGGAGTTACGTTGCCCGGCAGAAGTATGCATGAAGACTATAACCAACAGTACACTCTGTTAGTGAATTGGTAGGCAGTCTGTCATACACCCACATCTCTCTCTCTTCAGCAAATAACAGTCTGTGAGGAAAAAAAACTTAAGCCGTTTGTGGTCAAGGCATCTGAGGATGTTTATCTGAAAGAATAATAGCTACTGAATAAGTACACTATTTAGTAGCCTTGGGTAATCCCTTCTGTTGTGATTTATGTCATAGCAGATTGAGTATGTACAAAAGTTTGAAAAGGTCTGCTTTGGTTTATTTGAAAAATCAAAATAATCCTAGCTGGTCTTATCACTAAATTCAAATCAAACCAGATCCCTAAAGTATGATAAACTCTGCTGTGAAATAATGATTTCACCCCAAATAGGAGGGAGGCATGCTGCAATTTGCCCTGAATGCCTGTTCTGCACATGGGACTGGCAAGGATGAAATGTGGGGAGGTTTCCAGCTCCCTCCTGCCTGCGGTCACGCTGACCTCCCATTACATTGGAGTGATCTCTACTGAACATGTTTCAAACCAAAAGTATTGTAGTTTCATACCAGTTGCTGTATGTGATGGAAATCAGTCCACAGTAACACCGTGAAAGGAGGCACAAACCGAACCTATAAAGGCAAATCTCAATGCAAGCTTAAGTCAGGTGTTAACCTTCATTTGTCTTTGATTGTTTTTGATGTATTTTTTTGTTAATATCTAACTTTGATAGCTGTTAAATTGATCGCTTGTGAGTCAAACGATCAACATTTGCTCAACTGCCAATGAAAAAACTAACAGTGTTACCATTTCAATTGGCATAGTTTCTTATAAGTAGAACTGATACACCAACACGGGGAAAAAAAAAAAGTTGACTTGAATCTCCATGTGCTGCAAACATAACAACACCAAGGTAAAGACTTGTTCATGTGCAGAAGTCTAGTAAGAAGAAATGGCTGTTTACCTAAATGGTCAAAGTGCCTGGTTTCTTTTTTAGTTTTTTTGTCCTTATTTGTCAATGAAGATGTATTTAAACTTTTTTTTTTTTTTCAATTTGCACATGAGTTCTGGAAGAAGACTGCATTACAATGCAGTGACTAAGATATATTACCTGCTCTCTTTGGGTATTGTAGTCATAACCTGTGTGGTCTGGGAAACAAAAATAGGTTTTTTTCCTTTCAGCAAATGGCTACCACAAATGGTTTCTGTAACATACCCTGAATGTACTGTAACTGCCTCTACCTTGAACACGCCTTTTCTATTTAAATAGTTTGTAAGTATATTATCTGAATTGTGAAGTGCATAACTTACACCCAATGATGTCATAACCTCTACAGTAGCCTTCTGCAAGTTCTGCTACCATCACCAAAATACTCAGAATTCAAGTTGAATGCATTTCCTCCAGGATTTGAAGATGGTGAAGAGGAAGTCACTGAAGTATAGAGGAATTGTTCTTTGTGTGGGGGAGGAAATGCCAGAAGTCAGTAGGTCTTCAGCCCACTGTCACCTGAGCTACCAAAAGGTGGTTTTGCAAACTCAATTTTCCAGATCAGAAGATGGGCTCTATTTGATTGCGCAATCCTTTCTGTTCCACCTTCCTGTTCTTCCCACCCCTTTCCATGCTGTGTATTTCTTCTAGACTCACTCATCTTGCTCCTTTGTGTGTCTGGCCTAGTTATGAGTATTGCTAGTTTAGCTGTGAGGGGACACTGATGGTATTTGTATATTGCTTGTCCCTGATATTACATGTGCTTAATTTTACGTAGGAGTGCGTTTAAGAAAAAAAAAAAAAAGATAAATATCAAGGTGCTAGTTAGTGTCTTCTTGGCTTTGCCTCAGTAACTAATGTGAATATTCTTCTTTGCGAAAGTGATTTTTCAAGATATCTACTTTTGAGGTACTTCTGAGAGGAAACCCTACAGAACAAGAGAAAGTTTGTTTACTGCTGTTCTGAAATGTGTAGACACATTTTACATGGAAAGTGACATTACTGTGTTCATGAAGGCCTGCATAATTAATGGAATGATAGTTATTGAAGAGAAAGCTGAACTGTAGAGGGATTTTTTTTTAGTTGAGGTTTAAAGCAGTTTGTGAATATTTCAGTGACTGATGTTTTGGATAAATGATAACAACGTGGGAATTGTCTGTGTGTGGATGCAAATAATTGTATTAGCAGCCCAAAGCTGACATTTCTTCCAAAACATTGAATGCTGATAAAATAGCAAAGCTTTAATAAATAAAATAAAAATTAAATAAAATCACCACTGCCCTATGGTACTTGCTTTCTAAAGGAAAGTACCAATGTTGTTGTTACCAAATTATCTCTGCCATATTATCTCTACAGCATCCAGTAGTACCTCATGGGAAAAGCTAGCTATCTCATTTCTCTCTGGAGGAAATGTCCACATTCCAGCTGATCCACCCTTAGGTGTACCTTGTCGCCAAGGTACATGTGGAAACGTTGGAGCTGAGCTCCTGGAAGAGATAGACAGGATTTGTTGCCTTTCTACTAGCTCCTTACACATTTCTTTCTTGCTGTCCAAGCAAGGATGCTGGGATATATGATGAGTCTTTTCACTGTGGTGAATGTGGCCCTTCTTTATACATCATAAAGAGGCCAAAAAAAAAAATCCCTCTACCTCTACACCTATTGTTCACCTGTAAAGCTTCAAGCTGCAAAATTATATATATTTTAACCTTTTTTTGTCTTTCAGAAGCATACTAATAGTTTGCCACTGAGGCCTTTTATCTACTGTATTTTAATATGTTCATTTGATAGTCATCGAGATCTCTTTGTACTTCTAACCTGTAGATCTTGTCATGTTTCTTACTGCTCCTTTTTCCTCTTTCTCCAGTCCACTTTTAAATTGATAAATAGAAAGCTGTACACTCTCTATTCCTAATACATTTTACACTAGTGGAACTGGTATTTTGGTAGCGCCTTAATTTTGCAGTTGTGAAATGATTGTATCAACTCTTATCTGGGGCTTCTGACCAGATTTAAACGAGTATGTTTAATGTAGATAAACTTGAAACCATTTTTTACTGTTTTAAGCTAGTTATGAAATGGAGTGTGTACATATGTATAAATATAAATTATTAATCTGCACCTTTTTTGTATCTAGTAAATACAGAAGTTCATGTTCTAACCACATTTGGCCCTTCTTGTTGCATAAGCAAAGCCAAAACTTTTTTTAAAAATTTCAATGTTCATTTCATGTATATTTGCAATATTCATGGGAAATGTATTTAATTTATGTGATATTTGGAATAAAACCGATTGAATTTATAAAGAGTGTGAGTTTATGGGAAAGCTTTATCACTCTGTGAGGTCTGGGAGCTTGAGCTGCTGTAAGTACAGTCTGAACAGAAACAAGCTGCTGGTGTGCTGCCATTAGGAGGGGGGTGACTTTGATTTCTCCCACAGGAGTCCAACGGCAGAGAATTGGCCTCATGAAGTTTTGAAGAAGGAAGTGGCATCCTAGAAGTGTGTTTGATGGTTGGGCTTCATAAGTTGCGTGGCAAAAGGATGCAGCGTGGTGGGGTTTGCTGGAAACCTGGGACAGCCTGCAGTGCAAGGTTGGGAATGTTGAGGGGTGGATCTGAAGGCCAGCGGGTCTCCAAAACCTGATTAAGGAACCCTCAGCAGAGGTGCGATGGGGGAGATGAACCCTTAATTTTCCCAGGAGTGGGATATGAGAAAGATGGGAGAGGGGTCAGGAACTTGGCTTTTCATTTCATATCTTCTTGGATTGAGTATTTTCTTTTTAGCCCTAAGGGTGACCTGACTGCCCTGGCAGAATAAATTCTGAAAAATATGGTCAGGATGAAGGATACAGAATGCTTTCTTGACTAAGCCTGGTGAGATAAAAAACCTTCAGGGTGATGTTCCACACTGAGGTGCTGGCACAGCCGGCACTGGGGGCAGTGGGACACTGGCCAGGCTGCTACAATAGCAGTGACAGGCCATTGTGGAGGGCAAAGGCAAGCCAGATTGCTGAGAGGATATCCCATCCCTCAGCTACGTCTCACTGCCAGCTGAGCAAAACCACTCTGAAGGCATTTTTTGCAAATATTAGCGCTTTTTTATACTTTTTTTTCCTTTTGGGGATTGGTTTGGCTTTGGCCTTATTCATGCTGCCTTTGTGCCTGCAATTCACTGAATGTCTGAGCAAATAAGCATTAAAAGGAGTACGTGTTGAAGTATGTGTGTTAAGTGCTGCCTGAGCTCTTTTGATACGCCAGACAACAGCGTTATTTAAATATCACTCCTTTCACTAAAGGAAAGAGGTGGGGAAAGGTGACTGATCACCTCCCCTCTTTATTATCCAGATCCCTGTGTGCCTCAAGACTTTGAGAATAACAGAAGCAAAATAATTGCATGAAGTTAGTATTTACTAATAGGATTTCTTTTTTTCTCACCCTTGCATATCCTTTGTTAGCTCATGTCAAGCCCTGGAAGGGCAGCATATGAGATTGTGCCCCTTTCCCTGAGCCTTAGAGCAATGCCATTCATAAAGCGTGGAGATCTTAGCAACTTGTTGCCCTCTTCACCTTACTTTCAGCTTCATCAAACTGGGAACTCAAAATAGTGCTGCTTGATTCTGTCCAGCAGCACTTAACATTGGGAAAGCCAAACACTTGCTGGCCATAGAGTAAGAAAATGAGTAATCTGAACCAAACAATTTGTATCTATGGAAAAAAAAAAACCCAAAGTGAATCCATGCCAGCACTTTCTTTAGTTCCTTTAACAAATGTGCATATTAGCCTTGCAGCTAAATGACAGGCATGTTTTTAATCATGTTTATGTTACGTGGTAGGAACAAGTTGTGTCTAAATCGGGATGAATATCACTTCCTGACAACTTTTATAGCTCTGTTCTGCCATATGTGAGGTTCAGCCTTGTCTGCTCAGTTTTGGACTTAGTGCATCCAAAGATGAAACATCTTCACTTTTAAACACCGCTTATATTTTATTCTCATGAATACCTGGTGCTTTTTATGTACAACATCATGTAAATGAAACCCTCCCACCCTCAGTTCAGCTCACAGAGCCCACAGGAGACCCACTGCTCATAATGGCTGGGGTCTTTCCTGCTATTCCCAGCCCCTTCTCTTCGCAAGGTGTTGTTCTTCCCTTGCCGATGTGCTGACTTTTCAAGGCAGAAGAGAGACAAAAGGTAAGAAATAAAGCAAATGCCTACGAAAGTTTTGCTGCCCAGTGGCTCCAGTTGCCAGTTTTTCAACTAATGCTCCAGTCAGAGAGTAGGTCAGGCCTTCAGTCAGGCAGCAGGACCCCTCAGTATCCCGGTGGAGAAGATCTGGCAGGAAAAAAGCAGAAGGAGGGCGGAATATGTAATACGGTGATTATCATCAGAGGAAAGATATCCAACTTTGAGCCTAGGCTCAGCCCTGCCCTGGAGCAAATACGTCATGTTTTCTGTTGGTGGCTGGGGCACCTTACAGTGCTGGCTGGATGCCCTTGTTGGCTAACAGAAGATGGTTTCTAGCAGATGGACTTGCTGTGGCTAAATAGTCATGGTCTTAGGAAATGCCTAAGTGGTCTGTGCCAGCTTCATTTTCTTGTATCTGAAATTATTTGGCTTGGACAGAAGGAAGCAAGATCATCCATTGCCTGAATGGAAAACCACCCAGCATGGGACCTTGCCCAGCACCAATGTGATTTCCCCATTCCCTCTGTTAATGTTTAGTGGTGTTCAGGTAAGACCTACCCCCATGAGGCTGCATGGAGATCCGAACTTGCCACCAACACATCTTTTAGCAGTTAAGCTACTAGAGATGTTCTGTGTTTCAGAGAACCAGTCATGTATTAAGACATGTAACAAAGCTGCCAAATTAAAGTTGGTTTCTGCAACTCAGGTGTGTGCCACCAGAGCCTGGGCTGCATTAGGGCTTTGCTAAAAGGTGACTCCATCCCAGGCGCCTTTAAGCAGCTGCCTGGAACCCTGCCTTTCAGCAAACACTGTGCTGGAGCACCTGGAAATCATGCTGTTCTCTATGGGCACATCAACAGGTGCTTCTTCACGTGAAGCACTCTGAGATCAACTGTTATTTAAGTAAATCTGTGAGGTCCTGTGTGGAAATAGGACCCTGTCATGGTTTTGGACAAATTTACCAAAACCAGACTGACAGATGACCCTTCCCTCCCACCCCACCCCACCCCACCCCCACCAAGAGAGGAGAGGAAGAGATAAGGAGATTTAGAAGTTTAGAATGAATTAAACAACTTTAATGGAGAATTAATATTAAAATCAAAAAGAAGAAAATAATGAAATAGGTACAATATAGACAAAACCGTATCAGGGTCCTAGGATAATGTCACTGGCAGGCACTGGGGAAGTCCCAGACTGGACTCAGTGATGGGTGGGAACTGGGTTCCAGCTCTGGAGTCAGGAACACACGGATCGGGATCAAAGGCAGATGAAAAAATAAAGTCCTCTTTGGATGTCAGCCATTGACAAGAGTTGACCCTTTAATCCCTCAGCTTTTATACTCAGCATGGGGGTGACCCCTCTACACATTTTCCATTTCTGACCCTCTAAGGGGCAAATGATGGAATTGGCTGACCTTGGTTGTTATAGCAATCAGTATAAGCAAGGGCCTCTCTGCATACCATCCCTTGGCATGTAGCACAAACATTGGTCTTACCAATTCTGAGAATGAGCAGTTTTCTCCACAATATGCCATTAATTTCAGAGAGTTAGAAGAGGCCTGTCTAAAATGTAAAATTACTGAAAATAAAATTGGTTCTGTTTTATTTCAAACTGAGGCAGACCCAAAGGATGTAGACCCAAAGCTTAATTGCCAGAGGAGATTGATATTCAGAGTTATTAAAAAAAAAGCATAAGTTACTTACCCAGGGCCAGAATTCACTGAGAGTGTGTTCCATGTGCATTTCCATTCCAGCCTCCTCCCCACTCCTCTTGGTTCTCTGTTTCTTTGATCCCTGCTGGAAGCGGGGTGCAGAGGACACATGAGGGAGCACTCAAACCCCAAGCACTGTGCTCAGTGGTGGGACCGGAGCAATTCCAGAGGAACGGCTGATACTGAAATACCCAGCCTGGTTTGCTTAAGATGTACCATCCCCAAAACTTAAGTGTATGTTGCAAAAAAAAAAACGTTTGGAAGAGATGAAGCTACTTAAGAGTCAGCTTTTATTTTCTTACTCCCTGTTGTTGCCAATCAGGTCTCTGTTCCCTCTGCCCGCATCCCAGGTGTAATTACAAAGCTCAGGATTAAGAACATTCAGTCCCAGTGGCAGAGTAAATCCTTCATTAGAATTGGATGATGTTCCGAGTGGCCTAATGGCCTTTCTCAACACCAGACATTGTAAAAGTAGTACCAGACATTGAAAAGTACAAGAAATGCTTGAATGGGAAAATTAAAATAATCTGGCAAGATATTTGTCCCAAATTCCTCAGTTTGAGGCTCCTATATGTCCTAGAAAGCTTTTTCTTTTTCCTTTCTCCTTTCTCCTTTCCTTTCCTTTCCTTTCCTTTCCTTTCCTTTCCTTTCCTTTCCTTTCCTTTCCTTTCCTTTCCTTTTTCCTTCCCTTTCCCTCTCAGTATTTACTTTAATCCTCAGTGCCATGGTGCATCAACAAATTCCTCAAATGAATTGTGCACAGAGATCTTTTTATTTCTCCTCTTTTTTGTGTGTGTGTGTGTTTTTTGTTTTGTTTTGTCCAGTCTGAGAATTTCTATTATCTTTGGTATGTTTTCTCTTGCTAGAGAAGTGCAAATCAATCACACTTTCCTAAATGAAGGAATTGTAAAAAAATGTGCCTCCCACTCTTTGGGCGTTTTAGTGTTTTGTTTACTGTGTAGATAGTTATGGGACTGCATTCAGAAGCTCTGTGTCTGAATCGCAGGCTCCTCGTTTTGCAGTGGTGCCTCCTGACCAGATGGTGCTTTCAAGCAAGTCATTTTCTTGTTTACTTTGCTGCAATCAACTCTGCATAAGTGTCAGCTTTGGCTGGACTTTTTCAAATATTGTCAGTACGTACTAATTGTACAGCGCAGAAGCTTCTTGATTTTATCTTTATGGGTAATAACAGGTAATTTCTCTTGGAGGATGCATACCAAGGCATCGGTAAGAGTTGATGGTCTTCCAGCTGGGGTCTACCTCTTTTTTATTTTTTAGCAGAGATATCTTCTCCCCTTTAGGCACCCGGCTGCTGATTGCAGTTTGCCTTTTGCTCAGCGCTCCATTCCTTCTGTGCTTAGTGCTGCAAAATCTGTTGGCACAGAGGAGTTAAATATTTCTAAGTTCTCGCTTGAGTCATCTGTCCCTGCGTTCGAGGGGGTTTGCTTGCAAGCACGTAGGGGATTGGAGCCAGTCCTGGAACAGGAGCGTGCAGCTCACGTCTGACATGCACCCGCTCAGGCAGAAACCAAGGAACACCCACGGCAAATAAAACCACGTCGAAAGGGGAAGGGACGTGCAGGACTCGGGGAGGATTAGCTGAGGACGCTTTGTCACTTCGCCTCCATTCATTTGAGGTGGAAGGAGGACTGCAAGGAAAGCAGGGACGTTTTTTGGCTTTGCCTCTGCTCGTAAGCTGCGTGTGAGATTGTTCTCTAGCACAAGCGCTGCCTGGCACAGAGCAGCTGTGTGTGCCCGCAGTGTTTAATCCCTCTTTCCCACCCAAAATGTGCAGCTTCACACAAAGTACCTATTGGGAATGGTCCCTGCGTTGTGCTAATTCCTGTGCTGTGGCTGCAAATTTGAGGAGGCAGAGGAGGTGGTGGTGGTAACATTATCTGGCAGGAGCCTACAGCTTTCCTCAGCCATTCTTGTAGAGATGGAGCCTTGATGGGGTTTCTTAGGTAATCAGAAGTTTCACAACGAGGGACCCTGGGTGTGTGGGGTTGAGCACAGCTGTGAGTGGGTCTGAGAGGGAACATTTTGTCTCTTGTTGGCTTCGGATATGATGCTGGTGACTGGCACAGAGAACCTTAGCAGGCATCTCCTAGACAAGCACATATATAAGTGCTCTGTCTTGATCTCCCTAAACAGAGCATAAGGTCTTGGTCTGCTAAGGGTGCGGGAAAGGGAAGGAATGGAGGATCGGAAAAATGGTGATAAATTGTGGACAAAATCTCAGGGAAGTGTCCTAAGGGGTTTGCCTGTTTGTCACAATTCCCATTTGAATGAGGACATCATGCTTATGGGGCTGATGATGACCGAAGAGCCTGGAATACACTGCACCAAAAGGAGCTTAAGTCCAGCAGTTTGTCCCAGTGCCCTGTTTTCGGCAGCAACCAAAAAACCCAGAGGAGAACAGGGCAATACTACATCTCTCGGCCTCCAGCACTGAAAATACTTCCTGAGTTAGACGTGATGTTTGTATGTTTCAGAGCCCTCAGTAGATCTCATTTCCATATTTTTTATGGCACTGTTTTGAACCCATGGGAACTTTTAACATCCACAACCTTGTTTGGCAAGGATGCCCACAGGCTGGCTGGAGGGTGTGTGAAGGACTACTCTTAATTTCAGACCAGAATCTCGCTAGCTTTCCTTTGTGCTCCCTAGCCCTTGCATTGGAAGATTAAAGGTTAAGAGTACGGGCTCAGTCTGTTTAGGGCTCAATTGAGGGAGGATGGGCTAATGAAGGTAGATTTTTGGAAGAAGTCATGGGCAGGTGGCCTTAACAGGTCACGGTTTCTCTCTTCCCATACAGGAACTTAGGCACCAAGAGCTGAACAAGGGAAGGGATTCTTCCTCCAAGCCCACAATCTAGGGGTTTTTCTCACTTTTGTTGTGCTGCTAGTGCTGGCATAGAGCTTTATCAGACCTGAGAACCCAGGCTCAGTCACTCTCTCTCTGTAATTCCTCATAATCAGCTTTCACCCATATAACCCTGAATGACTCAGCATTTAGCAAGAGAAAAAGGCATCTCCATGCACAAGGTCCGTGGTGGCCCAAGTGAGCCAAGCAGCCAGGCAACCTCAAAGGCTCTTGGATCGATGGTCTTTGCCAGAATGAGTCAGAGATGTTTCTGCTGGCAGCAGAGTTTGCATGATGTGATAGAAGCATATTTTTGGCCTTTTTTTTTTCTTTTCTTTTTTTTCTATTCAACAGGCAATTTTGCCATTTCCCCTGCCTACAGATTTAGAAAGCCAAACAGCTAGCGATGCAGAACTGATGGTAGAGAGACATCTGCCTGCAGCACCCAAACAAACTGAAAGATGTTTCTGCTATCTGTGAGGGAAGTGGCCACAAAATACAGATGCTAATCAGACTAGAACTGTTCAATTTGCTGTTGGAAGGTGGCAGCTGAGAGGCCACCTCTGAGCTTTAGGAGCATCAGCTGACAGCAGACCATGGTAGTGTTATCAGTTAGGCACTGTAGGACTATTTGGCTGTATCTGGGAGAGTCAGAAATGCTCCCAGGTCTCACTCTGTCCAGCTTGGCTCTGTCCCGGCCCAGCTGGGCCTTCTGCCTTTCCTTACACCTTTTCTGTTTCTCTTTCTCTTCCCTGTACTGGCAGCCAAAGGAGTTAGAGGGTAAGGAGAGGAGCAGGGAGGGCCTGAACAGAGGCCAGAACTTGGGTGGTTCATCTGAGCCACCTCACTTATGTCCCAGCCTGACTTACCCCATTCCTCCAGTGGTGGGGAGGACAACACAGGAGGTGGTGGAGCTGTGTGCAACTGAGCTGTGTATACCTGTCCTGACAGCCAGCACACTAAGCCTTTATTTTGGTTACTGCTGGTTACCCAGGTCCCTTGGCTGAGTATCATCTAACAGGAGCACCAGGCTGACTTGTCGCTCCATCTTCTCTCACCTTGGCTTAGCTCTCAGCTCTTGTGCAGCCAAAAAGCCTTCTGCCTGCGCTCCACCGAGCCAGCCCAAGGGCCTCACCATGACCCTACCCTTTAACCACTCCTCATCACTGAGGGAAAAAGTCCTGCAGCGATCCTTCACACATCCCTGTATCCCACCGACTCTGCTCCTGCCAACAACGCGATGCCTCCAAGGGCTGTACAGACCCAAGTGTTTTTCCCAGGAGCATTTGTGCAGTAATAGCCCATGTGTTCTGTGTCCCTCTGGGAGTTTTAGTATAATATTTGTACTTTGGGAAAATTCAGCTTTTCTCCTCGGGGCCAGGAGTCCCCCCGTGAGTTGCCAGAAGCAGCTTGGGAGCAAACCTGCAAAACCTGCCAGCATCCACCCGTCCTGCTCGGCACCCAAGGGAGAAACTCAGTCCCTGATTGCTTCCAGAAAGAGATACCAAGGCTCCTTTTAATGCTTCATTTCTCTTGCTAGATTTTCAGATGATAGGAAACCATGCCTGGGTGCAAGGCTGTGCCTCTGCTTTCAGCCACCCCAGTAAGCACCCAGTGCCAGGTGACTGAAACCAGCTTCCTCTCCTTACAGCTGCTGGGAGGTAAATGCATTCTCCTGCCCCCGTGCTGCCAGGACTGAGCCGTGACCAGACGCTGACAGAGACAGCGTGATGTTGCAATCGCTGATTATTATTGTGGCTAAAATATACCCAGAGTGTGTAAAACATGAAACAATCCCTCCCGTCTCTCTAGAGGGCTCTGAGTGTCGCTGCCAGCACTGGCAGCAATGGTGAGACTCTGTTAAGGTCTTGTATCTGGAAGAATAATCCTTCCCACCACAAAATTTTAAGCAGCTTGGTGATTTCAGCAAGATTTTCCCAGCAATACAGAAGTCTCGGTTCTTGTAATTTTGATGAAAATCGGTGGCCAGGCAGAGGAGAAAGATGCCCTTAATTCCAATTCCAGTTCCCACTAAGACATAAATGTGCATTTTTAGATACTATCAATCAAGCAGAAGAAACAAATACTGAGAAAAATGGATTGGGATGGCTGCGAGAGCCCTGGGAACTAGTTGTTTGAGTAACAAATCTGCCGTGTCATCTTGTTCCCTCAGAGCATAGCTAATCCCCACAGCTCCCAGCAAGGGCCCGGCTGTCGCTCTGACCCAGCACTGGCAGCGAGTCTGGGCTTTTGGCATTTTCATCTTTTTATCAGGCCACTTGGTGAGGGCTCAGGGTTCCTCTCTGGCCCTGTGTCACCTGTGCCTGCTCTCTTTCTTGTTAGCAAAGATTGCACTGAGATTGTAAAGCTAAGTAGGAGAGCAACGAGGAGCAGCAGGGACCTTGTAACAGCTGGCAGCATCACTTTTTTTTTGGCCTCAGTACCTATGAACATGCCTTCCCTTCTTGTCTCTTACAGTCAGACAGACCCCTCTCATCTTTCTCTGCCCTAATCCTGCTGTTCCCCCCCCCCCCCCTTTTGCTCCCATGGCAGCCTTTTATAAGGCAGAACCAACCCCTGAGCACATTCCAGACGTAAGAGCAGCAATTACATGTTGTACCACTGTTTTCTCTCGGCAAACTTTTGTCTTTGGGGACAGGACAGGACGACATTGCGACTAGAGCAGTATTTGGCCTCTGGACTTGTGAGTCTGCTTTTATCTTGGTAACCTCACAGGCAGGAGCCTGGCAATCCTGCCATTGCATCCCTCCTGCCCCCTTGCCCCAGGACAGTTTTTCCTTCATGCTTTTGCCAAGCAGCGGGACAAGGCAATGCTCGCCTGACAAATGAGTGTCACCTGGGGGTGCAGTGCCCTAATGCTGGTCACACGCTGGTGAAGCAATTTAGCCCAGGAGTCACAGGGTCACACTTTGTCTCAGCCTCTTTTCCCAAGGAGACATGTCTGAGACATTGTCCAGGAGGACAATTATATGTCTGTAAACAAACGTGCATCACTTTAGAGAAAGGTAATTAAACATCTGAAGGCCAGAGACTTGGATTGATGACAAGAGGGCTCAATCGATCGCTCATCAATAAATGACAAGGGGCCAGTGGCACTGCTTAGGTGAAATGCTCATCACCTGGCTGTGCCGCTGCCACACTGCTGTTTCTGAAACTTGAGAGAGAGGTTTTGAGACCTGAGGAAATTTTGAAATTACATTAAGCGATGAATGTTAAGAAGTAATTACAGAAAAAGAAAAACAAGCAAAATGAACAGCCAGGTTTTTTCCTTTCCTCCTCCATGTGAAACGGTAATGGAATATGGTCTCCTGGTGTAGTATAATGCTTTAAGTGCTGCGTGTCCCAGTTTCACAATGCTCAGTACAATGTGTACAAAACCAAATATAAATATGTTTTGGTTACTCTGTTTATCAGCTATCTGGTTTACTGAACACTTATTCCTATAGATGTGCTATTTCACTGTGAAATAGCTGTTTAAGTAAAGGAAGGGAAAAATCCATTACCAGTTGCATTTCACAGGGTCCTGAAAAAAGCTACAGGGGACAGTCATCATCAGGAAGTTTAAACTATTCCATTGTTTTTCTTTTCTTTTTAAAGAATGACATCATTCTGCTTTTTTATTTTTTTTTGGTGATGTTATTCGTGTTAATGAGTAACCTCTGTCTAAAGAGAGCAACTACAGCATCATTTTCCAAAGCTTGCTATGTCTCCTATCCTCTGCTGTAAGCCCTCTGATCATGGGATTATTGTATAGTGTTGGCATCATTCAGTCAGTGCTAATAACTGAAATTGCTGGCATGTGCCAAAACTCCATTAACAAACACTGGTTCACATTTCAAATGACTGCTCATTTCAGCCAAGTGTGTGCTCCTTTTTATTTGCTGTTCATGAAGCAGATTGCTTTTTTACATAAATGTAAATTGTTGCTTATGTCTACTCCATGATGTATATGGAAGGGGTATTTATTTTTTCTTTCACTTCATGACATTCTGTTTGCAGTCCCTTCAGGCTACTCACATTATCGTGGGACTTTGATCCCTCTCCTACCACAGACATGGTCTGGTCAAAGCAAAGACTGCAAAAAGCTCCTGAGCTCAGTGGTTTGTGTATGCTTTGCAGATTTCCTCTTCCATGTCTTCAGAACATTGTGCAGAGTAAACATAACTTTCCTCAGCCCTCTTTTTGCTGGCAGGAGCAGGACAGCTTCCTCCTCTTCCCTGATAATCAAAGTAGCCCATCCCTGCATTTGATTCTCTGTTGAGTTTGCATGCCTAGAAATACACACTGTATTATACTCCACCATTTTCCCACTTGCACAGGACATACCTCTCTCAGGACATACTTCCCTCAAGACTGAATCTTCCCCTTAAAGAATCACAGTGCCATTGGTGGGTCATGATAAACTCTTTCTTTCTCTCCTTTCATATTTTATGGGCATCAATTTCTATCTTCTAGGTAAATTTTCATTGCTAGTTCCCAAATATATTTCACATGGATGAGTTTCCTCTCCATTTCATTCAGTTCTATGGGTCTTCAGGCACAATGCCCCTCACCTCCACTGTACTGATGCCTCTCAGTTTTGTAAAATAATCTCATGCTTATGTAAGCCTCAGGAGTTATAGAACAGGAAGGACTTATCCCAAGACTGTTCTTTGAGAAAAAAACAATGGGTACTTTTTCCCATCTCCAGCCACATAATTCCATTTTCAACTTGCCTTGAGTGCATCCCATAGGCCTTATGATTTGTCCATTCATAGAATCATAGAATCACAGAATCACAGAATCACAGAACAGTTAGAGTTGGAAGGGACCTTAAAGATCATCAAATTCCA
>BJBW01006065.1:218425-235711 GCA_004320125.1 Scolopax mira | reverse complement strand
GGGATGGGGCATCCACAGCTTCTCTGGGCAACCTGTTTCAGTTGCTTCACCACCCGTACACTAAAGAATTTCTTTCTAGTATCTAATCTAAATCTTCCCTCTTTCAGTTTAAAACTGTTACCCCTCATCTGTGATAGAGTCCCTCCCTATCTCTCCAATAGGCCCCCTTCAGATACTGGAAAGTTGTTATAAGGTTTCCCCAGACTCCAACCCCAAGTCCCTCAGCCTGTCCTCATAGGGGAGGTGCTCCATCCCTCTGATCATTTTCGTGGCCCTCCGCTGGACCCGCTCCAACAGATCCATGTCCTTCCTGTGTTGAGGACTCCAGAGCTGGATGATGAGACCCAGGTGGGGTCTCACAGAGCAGAGTAGAGGGGCAGAATCACCTCCCATGACCTGCTGGCCACACTTCGTTTGATATAGCCCAGGATGTGGATCATCATCATCACCATGGCCTCAAGCTTTATTTATTGGATCCCATGGAATCTGTGTATAAACCAAACTGTGTACAACTGTGTATAAACCAAATGAGACTAATTAATTTTTAGACCAAAGAGATACAATAGTCTGCTTAGTCTTTTTTGATTTTATCCCATTTTCCATTTAACTCCAGGTCTTTAGTTACCCTTTTGTTTCAGGACTGCTCTGAAGTCTTATACACTGTTAAGGTCAGCTTGATTGATAGACTTGTAGGTACCTAAATAGTTCCTCCTCTTCTAAAATATTGGCATTATGATGTTTTCAGATGGTAACATTCCTAACTGGACAGGTACATTAAAAAAAATATCCAGAAAAAAAAAATAGTGTGCATTCACTCCTTCGGGAGTAAGGTAATTTGATATCACTGTAGTTAAGTGACTAAAGATCCATGACCTTTTTTTCTGTGTTTTAAGCCTCCTTATCTGTATTACATTTAACTGCTAGTGAACATCAACGCACTTATTGAAAACTGTGATCTTACCGAGGCTGTCTCTCCCACCCTGCTTAGCCACAAGTTTCTTTTCCTTCTATTCATTCAATTTATGAGGTTAAAAAAATCTTTTCCTAGCTGCTGGCATACCTTTTGCAAGGTGCATAGTTTTTGACAGCAGAGGTCTGGTAACCCTCCAGTGACAATTAGATGTTGGTGCCCTGTGTTTATTCATCCTGCCTTCCCGCAAAAGCTGCTGGCCCCTTTAACAGAGTGTAGATGACTCAGCTGCTTTGGTACAAACCTCTGGCTCGTAGCTTAAAACACAGATGAATGCAAACTTCAGACCAGACCAATGCATCTATGACTTTGAGAAGCCATGGCATGTGGGCTAAACCCATGTCTAAAATAGCATGATATCCAGATGGAAATCAAAAAGAGAGGTGTTGTACAAAACATCCTGTGACGCTGGTCTTAAGGCACTTTTTGTGTCTGAAATAATGACTGGTCGGAAAAGGCTTTGAAGTCAAAAGACACATTTGATAGCCCAGGTGCAGTTATTGCCGACTCATTAGAAACCAGCTTCATGGTTAGTGGCATTTTTAATTAAAAGAGCACAAACAAACTGCTTTTGCTCAAACAGTTGTAACAGCTGTAATTGGAAATACAAAGATCTGTTTGTGACGTCTGGATACAGTAGGATGCTAAATTAGTAAGCCTAAGGCCCATCCATTTCTCTTTTAAAACAACAACTTTCAACTCTCTTCTGAAATAATAGCATATATGTAATATTTTCATCTCTAGCTTAAAGATCTAGTACACTGAAATTAAGGGGCCTCATCATAAACCTGGCGAAGGGAGAAGTGGCTACCTTAAGTTGGTTATTCTTTTATAACAGTAACAAATGCGTTAGAAATGCCAAAAATAGATCCAAACCTCCAACCAGGTTAAAGTAACTCGAGTTAGAAAATATTTTAGAAATTTCCACAAGAGGTCACTGTTACCATTAACAATAGATAAATAGACCTCATTTTAGGGCTCGAGAGCTGGGCAACATTTCTTCCTTAGAAAAAACCTGAGGTCATTCAGAAGAAATACTCCTCACATATCTCCCTCATCTGTTTTACAAAATGAATCTACTGAGATAATTGATTTTCATTCCTAGATTTGTCATAAGAATCCTAGATTCTAAAGATGCTGAGACTATCCTACATTTTCCTTGCCAAGAAATGACCTTTGCAAATCAAGACATTTTAATTAAAAGGATTTACAAGGACATGCAAACAGTTTTGTTCCTGTTTTCTCAGGATACCACAACAAAAAATATAAATAAATAAATAATCATTGAAATTTTCCCTTTGCTAGGTTGACAGAGGATGGCAACCTCAACATGTTATAGGCCCCTTGCCTTACTGAGGCTTTTTCTTAACTTAAATCACACATGGCCTGGGCAAAATGTGCAAAATTGCTACTAGAAGTAAAATCATCTATTAGAATACCAGATCCATGGAGTCCTTTGAGAAGAGGTTATATGAAATACTAACATGATATCCTGACAGTAAAATTTGGGGGTAAAAAAAGGGCCAGTTTTGAACTGGGACTTCAGGAATGTCAAATTTTCAGTCACCCAGAAATATAGGGGCTGCCTGTAAATTCCACCATGCCAAACACAAAGGGAGAGTGAGATCCGTGTTATTTGAGCACTCTCCTCTTTCATCAAAATTGCTTTCCGTTACCTTGAAAGAATTGCCGAAAAGCAGCATATTTGAACGATTACCATGCACACACAAGGGTGCCTTTCCTTTCTAGGGCCTCATATGAAATGGAAAAGAAAAGCAGGAAGGTCACCGTAATGTTCTGTAGACAATAATTCGTAGCAGCAGCGCTGCCTGCTTAGCATGATCGTTTCTAAGCATTCTTCTGTCAAGTGGAGGCAGTCATTCCTCACAAAAACAGCAGCCCGCTTCCTCAGAGGGAAACAGGATGGAAAGAGCAGAGGGATATTACTTTAGGACAGATGCAGATCAAATGAAGCAGTGCTTTGACTCGGGCTTTCTGCCCAAATGACAGTGTAACTGCTGTGTTAATGGAAACCCTGGAGGTGGAATGGATATGGGCCCTTCTCTGGGCAGGCAATTGCTGGACCAGAGTAATTCTATACCGTGATTGAGGCGCAGATGACAAAAAGAGACAAAAATAGACTTTGCTTTTTTTTCCTTTTTTTTCTTTTTTTTTTTTTCTCCAACGTCAGTTGTGTGTGTACAGCAAGTGCTTAGGTAAAATCTTCCACTCCATACCAAAGAAAATTGCTCCTTAACCTCCAGGTAAGTTGGTCCATAAGCATTTCTAGTCAACACCTCTACTGACCTTCTCTACCGAAGAAAATTGGCTGTAATATAACTACTACAGAATGCAGCATCTCCCAATAGCTGCTTGGGAGCAGTTCTCATTAGGACATATTATTGGAAGAAAAGCCACTATATTTCCAGAGGGCTGTGATTATTCAGGAGAAATAATCTTTTTCAGAAAAGCAAAGCCACCCGGTGAGCTATTCCAGAGCAGCTACTGGAGCATGTTTGTTTTGGAAGAGCTCTTCTGGTCTAAAAAGGCCAGAGGATTACCAGTTAACCTAACATCCTCATCCCCCTCAGGCTTGCTGGGAGGGTGCAATTGTGCACCAATTTTGGCAATTAGTGGGTAAATTACATGGCCAGGCGCTGAGAAGTTTTAGTGATTACACTCATGGCTCTTCTTAGAAAAATATGTGCTCTGTGTCCAGGCTAAAATACTGGTGAAATTTTGTAATGCCTCATATGTAGTTTGGACCATCTCATGGATAAAACTAGGTTGGATCCTCCCAACCTAGAACTCAACCCGGTCATGAAGGAGGGGAACATGGGAATAATTAGTTAACAAGTAATGCATTAATCCCAAAATATCTCTCAGACGAGCCCTTTTCTGACTGTCTCAAATACTTCAGGCAAAATAATTTCTATTAGTTGCATGTCTCAACCCATTGTGCTTTGGCCCTCGGCTAAAAAATATAATGCTGATTTTGTTATTGAAGTGTAAAACTTCCATTTCTCCTTATGTATTTTAAAAATCTTTAAACCTCCCTTTGACAAAGATCCTTGATATCTGTGACTTTTTCCTGGGAAAAAAGCATTATTACAAACTGTGTCCACCACTATAATTATTTGGCAGTGACATGAAGAACTGCTTGTTTATGAGCTTTCTTGTGAACAGTTTTTGCAGTCACTGGGAAGAACAGCAGCATCTGAGCCCAGGCATCGGAGGGGTAAATATTGTGAGAGAGGGCAGCACAGCACAGAGCTGGAAACCCTTTTCTGGTAGTTTTCCTATGGAAAGTGAAGACATTTTCTGCTGAAACACAATTAAGTGAAAGACAAATGCTAAAACTGGTGCTTTGAAAAATGAACGTAAACCTTTCTAGGCCATCTGTTTCCTAAATCTGGGAGGCAATCCAGTCTGGAAGCGTGTTCTGAAACACCTTTCATGATCACCAAGGGGTTTCTCCCACCTGAAGCTGAAATCTTTCCCAGGACTAGGTGCCCAGTAGTGCTCCTGAGCTAATCATACTACTTTCGATAGAGCTAGAGGACAGAAAACCGAGTGATTTTAATTTTTTTTTCTGATTCAGCTATAAGGAAGGGAAATCTGTGGGGTGCACTCAGACATACCTTGTCATTGAAATCCACATCTGTGACACAGTTTGATTCACAGTCCCTGAATATTAGAAAGGCATGATATCATTCATGATAGTGATCAATATATGTGCTGCATTTAATGATGGCAGTTCAGGTAATTAGGAAGGATGCCTAGAATGAAGCTGGCATCTGAAACCTGCAGGTTTCTCTTCACAGAAAGGTATAAAGGAGTAAAGCAGGGGGAATTATCAGACGTGTCTTTCAAGCCCTGAGGAAAGATCCTCTTCGCCAGTGGCAGAGGCTCTATCAATCGGAGGAAGAAAAGGATGCCACCTTTGAACCTCTTTGCTTTCTTACCCCATAGAGCTTCGGATCATATCAAACAAGGGACGATGGCAAGAATGCATGTGCGCACACAACAGCAGCAGGTAAGAGCATTGTAGCCAGCAGAAAGAAAGGTTTCTTCCATTCAGCCCTTGTAATCCTGGGCAGGGCTTTATTTAGATGTTTCTAATTACCACAGTATGTTTAAATAGATACCCAGAGAAATCAGCAGGGAGCAACAGCTCTCCTCACTGCCTGGCAGAGCTGATGATGACAAGGGTCATGTAATGGTTTAATATGATGCCACTTAATATCCTACTTAAGCAATGTAATTATGGGGTTTATTTGATAGAGCAAGAAGGTTTATCTCCTGCAGGATGGCATGAATGAGATTGCCAGATGCAGGTGCTGCTGGGTTACAAGATTCATTTTTTATATTATATAGTTTTTACAGCCTTGTCCACTCGGGTGATTTTCATTTTCTAAATCCAACACAGGCTGTCTCTTCAGTCAGTCTCAGTGGTGCCCCTGTATAAATAAGCCACTTTCCTCTAGTAGTTGGCAGCTCTCATTACAAATATTTTCTGCCAGCTGCTCTTGGAAGATTTCTTTATTTTAGCTCTTCACAACAAAATGGAGATCTCAGACACTCATCCCATGTTTTAACATAGTGTGCCTCAAAGGAAGTGACTCAGTCTTTGTATACAGTCCTAGTCGACAGCAAAGTTTTCATGCAGGAACATAAAAAAGAGATTTATGTAACTAATATAACACTGAAAACAAACAAGCCCTCCAACCAAGTTCAAAGCACCAAGTTAACACATACTTTCTAAATAAATATGGTGCTTTCAAATTTGTCTAGATCTCGTGATCCAAATCTTAAGAGGCTCCAAGAACTGAAGTGGGGCGGGGGGAACAGGATGAAATTTCAGAGCCATTGGCATTTTTCTGTAGAAATCTGCAAATGCTGAGCTCTTGGCCTATGTTCTGAATGACTGGAAAAGGGGAGGTAGGGTGCCTATGGTTGAGGGCAGCAGGCAGGAGCCTCAGGGGAAGTGTGCACCCATCAGTGCAATTGGCAATTCCTGCAAAGAAATACTGAAGCAAATAATCAGACACCTGGAAGGGAGCAGGGAAGGAGTAGCTGCCAACATGGATTTGTCAAACCAGTCTTATTTCCTTATGTGACAGGGTGACAGATCTCACTGACAGAAGCAAATGCATGTCTGGTCACGGCGTCTCCCGCAGAGTGCTCACAGGCAAGCGCAGCAAGTGTGTGGTCTAGACAGATCTACTGCACCCTGGGCACAAAACGGGCTGGAAAATGTTACCCAGAGAGTACCAGTGATTAGCTCATTATCAAAATGGAAGTTTTGATCAAGAAGGGCTCGGCAGGAGGCTGCCGTGGCCCTGTGATTGCTCAGTGTCTCTGGCAGCGAAGCCAGCGGTGCCGGTGATGAACTCAAGAATAAGCCTGTCACATTTAGAGACAGCAGCAAGGGGTGAGCACCCTTTGCGGTGCTTCAAATGGCTTCAGATATTTGAGATATCACCCTTATTCCCCACACCACCCCTCCAAAAAAAAAAAAAGAAAAAAAAAAGACTTAATTTAACAGGAAAATGTCCAAACTATCAATGGCAAGTGCCAGAGAGGGGCCAGCTCTGCAAACAACCAAATCTGTAAATCAAAAAAACCTCCTAAAAACTGCAGTGGATCAGAGGCTGAATGCGAGTCTGCTGTAGTGAAAAAGATAAATCTCATATTCCTATGTGTACATAAGAACATGTAAAGTTATGTTTTATCTCTCTTCAGCACTGACAGGGTCTCAGCTGGAAGGCTGTGTCAGGTTTGCCATACTGCACTTGAAGAAAAGTGAGACCCAGATGGAGACAACTCAGAAGACACCACCAGAAAAGACAGGGCCAAGAAAACATAACACATTAGCCAGGTCTGAAAGAAAAACGGGTACAGTTTAACCATAGGAGAGACAGCCCCTCCTGAGTCCTGCACTTTGGTCACACCAACCCCATGCAGTGCTTACAGGCTGGGGGAAGAATGGCTGTAGATCTGCCTGGTGGAAGAGGACCTGGGGGCATTGGACAACTGTTGGCTGAACATGAGCCAGCAGTGTGCCCAGGTGGCCAAGAAGGCCAACAGCATCCTGGCCTGTATCAGGAACAGTGTGGTGAGTAGGACCCAAGAGGTGACCATCCCCCTGTACTCGGCACTGGTGAGGCCCTACCTGGAGTACTGTGTCCAGTTTTGGGTCCCTTACCACAAAAAAGACATCGAGGTGCTGGAGCGGTCCAGAAAGAGCAACGAAGATGGTGAGGGATCTGGAGCACAAGCCTTATGAAGAGAGGCTGAGGGAGCCGGGAATGTTCACTCTGGGGAAGAGGAGACTGAGGGGAGACCTTGTTGCTCTCTACAATTACCTGAAAGGAGGGTGGTCAGGGAGTCGGTCTCTTCTCCCAAATCACAGGTGACAGGACAAGAGGAAATGACCTCAAGCTGCACCAGGGGAGATTCAGACTGGATATTAGGAAAAATTTTTACACTGAAAGGGTTATAAAGTATTAGAATGGGCAGCCCAGGGAAGTGGTTGAGGCACCATCCCTGTATGAATATAAAAGATGGGTTGACATAGTGCTCAGTGACGTGCTTTAGTGATGGGGTTTTTTTTATCAGAGTTAGGTTGATGGTTGGACTAGGTAATCATAAACGTCCCTTCCAGCCTAGACAATTCTGTGATTCTATGATTCATGCCTCTCGCAGAGGAGACAACAAGGACTAGACCAATGTTTCAGCAAAGATGGTGTAGGTTAGACACAGGACAAGTCCTCCCTTGCCATGGCAGTGGTTGTCAGGAGAGGTTGTCAGGCCTCACTGCCAGTGGCTGAAGAAGAGCTGAAACAGGCATCTCTGGATGCAGCAGACCCCAAAACAAGTCAGGCAGGTGGCTGGTGACCCTGCAAGGAGGATCTCTCCCTGTGAGTGACCCAACAGCTGCTGGCAACTCTGCGTGGGTTTAAAGACATCCACAGTTTTGCTGAAATTGGTGGTCAGAGCAATTGCCATTCTTCCAGGCTGAGTTTTTACATGCCACTTGTTCCTACTGCTAAGTGATAAGAGAAATTATGGAAAATGCTAACTGAAAGATATAAAGGAAAAATAACAATTAATTTAAAAAATCAGTTGAACCAGCAGCTTGGCAGGTTTAGCACCTGGGAGGTAGCTGGGACAAGGGACCAGCTGCAAATAAGGTCCTTGCTGTGCTGGCTGCCTTGCACATGTATCTGCACAGAAGTTCTTCTACTCTGAGCTCTGTGCAACAATAATCTGTATTTGGGTCAGTGCCTCTCCCCAGATTTCTGCAAGACTTATCTGTATGTTACTTAAACATCATAATTATAACAAAGTGGGGTTTTTTTGTTTTTTTTTTACAAGAAAAAGCCGGTTAAAGTACTGAGAGTTCAAATAACTCACTCTGGGAGGGAGAAGCCAATGAGTCATGGGCTGTGTGGAGTTGGAAAACCTCAAAGATATTTAGGTATCTTGTGGTGAGCTGAGGTGTGGGGCCTTAACGTCTAAACTATCTTAAAATAGGCAGTCTCTTGCCTCACTCCCTGTTACTCCATCTATTCAGAGGGCACATTCACCAAATGTCTCAGGCTTTAAAAGACAGCCATCAAAAGAGCCTGCTGCCGTCCTCACCTCGGGAAGAAACAGCTTTCTGTCCCTGGAGAGAACACAGGTTGGTGACAAACTGAGGGGCAGGTCGTCCCCCTCTGCCTGCCAGCCTTTGAAAGCTGTACCGTGCCCTCCTGGCTGGCACAACCAAGGAACTTGTCCTCTTCATGTCCGCAGGGAATTAAGTCTGGCTGAAGGAACGTAGAAAATCTGAAGCAATTCAGACAAGCATGACTCAGCCACTCTGTCACAGTACGTTTATAATGCTGAGGAAGAAATTTACTCTTGAACATATTTTAATTGACACGCCAGATTATAGACACTGAAAGAATATCCTTCGAAATAAAAGATGACAGACTTTCAACATCTGGTCTAATTCCCTGCAACTATACTAGCAGATGTAAACTGTTATGTATTCTATTAGCAAATATTCTTCCTTTATTTCCTTTTTCTAAGTACATGAATGTACTTGTATATATTTTTATTACAGCTATAATAATCTATCTTAATTTTATATATTCATGCTTGAATTCTGGATTTAAACAAAAACTGCTCATGGTGCACAAAATTCTGCTTGTAGAAATGGGTAGAAGTTTTGCTAATTACTTATGTGGGGCTAGGATTTTGCTCAATAAGATTATGCATGTCTCAGGAGTTTCCAGAAGCAATATAAATTGTGAGGCTGAAGCTGAAGGCTTGTTTATAGGCACCATAATTGCACCAGAAAAAATCAGGGGTTTTTGTTGTTGTTTTTGTTGAGCTTATTTGCATTTTTTCTGGAGCTCATTGAATGAGGGCTGTTTGCGAGACCTTATTTTGGCTGTCTCATGGTGATCAGAGGATGACAGAGTGGAAGAGCTGTGCCAGCGTCACTCACTGCACCCTGTCCCCCAAGCCCTCAGGCAGTGCTTGTTCGAATCCAAGGGGGAGCTCCCAGGACTGGGAAGTAAAACCTGCCAAGCCGCTGGTTCAGCTGATTTTTTTGAAATTTATTTTTATTTTTACCTTATTCTGCCTGCCGTAGCTCTGCCCAAAGATGTCCAGCTTACGCCGCCCTTGGACCTGCCAGCTCTCTGCTCCTGTGTGCACTCCCTAACCCCTGCCAGCCTCAAAAGCTGACTGAGCAGAGACCTGCCATTTCTGGCTCATTTTCTTGTGGGTAGTTCAGCTGGTAGATTCAAGAAGCCAGTAACTTCCAGAAAAGCTGTGGCAACAAGTGCTTTGGGATGGTGACCTTAGTCACTGGAGCAGAAGCATCCAGGACAGGATGTGTCACATCCTTTGCCCCATCACCCATCACAGCCAGTGTTAAAATCCCTGCTTTTATTGACCACACAGAATTGTTTTGGTGGGGTATCGCTTAAAGCATCTATCAGAATTCTCAGCCAAAATGCGTTAATGGAGTGGGAGGGGGAAGCCAGTCTCCGAAACAGCAGTAGGCCATCAACAGATGCATCGCAGTGCTCATTCACCCAACATCAGCCTCTCCAAATATCTAAGTTAAAAAGTAAGCTTTGAAGCCAGCCTGGGAGGTAAAAACTGAAGGAGATGAGGAATTTACATCTTTTTGTGCATTCAGTCAAAACGGCTCGTGGAAAAAACACATAAAAGCCCCTAACCATTATGGATTTGTATATGCAGATTTAGTTCTTCAGCTGCTTTATGGTAAGACACAGAAACCTGTCAACAGAAGCACTGTAGCTATGTTCCATTAGCATTTATTTATTTACATGACTATCAGAAACCAACCACTTAAATAAATCATTGTTAGGGAAGTGGACTACTTAAAGAATGTGTGGTCCATTCGCCCATAAAACACTAATTATCACAGCAGCACCTCTCCAATGAATCACCAGTAATGAGACACCATTATGGAAAGTATCAATTTTCAGTGCAACTCAGCCACACTGTACGTGGTCAAGTAATTGTATTGAAGTGCCTAACAAATAAAACTTTTCCATGAAAATACATTGTTCTCTGAGTAAAATCATTTTACAAGAGGGCTCAATGACTTTTTGCAATTTATATGATGAGCAAATAACACCATGATCTATGTGTTGCTTATTACTGTTCAGAAACACGGGTAGCTCTTTACTTAAAAGAAGAGAAATTCTGTCAAAACCTGTCATCCTCAGGTATGAGGTCACTTTTGTACATCTGTGCTTCTTACCAGGAGGGAAAGAGATTCACAAGACCTTTAAAAGCAAATATAATGTGATTTCATGATGTGGATATGCAAATGAAAATATTCTGTCTGATACTTCTAGCCACTTCTTGGTAGCACCCGGAGGCAGTGTATCTTTGTCATAAGGCAGACAAAACAGGTTTTTCAGATTTCCTGAAAGTCTTCATAGAATTCCCATGGGGAACATATTTCCATACACTGAGGGGGAGAAGAGGCAGTTTAATACTGGTGCACAACAGGGCAGGACTGTGATTCATGGCAGAAAGATTTGCCTGCACTGAAAAGCAGATTTCTCAGATCTTCTACATGAGTCAGGAGTCCCTCCTCTGAAGCAGCTGCTATTTACATCTCTGCCCTGACAGCCCGCAACGTTATGGAGAATCAGGTCATTGCCACAGCTCATTGCAACCTTCAGCTTCATTTTAATGGGAGGAAATGGTGCCCCTTGCTGCGTAATGTCTAGAATGTCTAGAAGGAAATCTGCACAGCAGTGTGCCTCCTCATCCTCCTCTGGGAGGAAAGCAAGCGAGGGGGGAAGTCCATGGCTGCTTGGGCCTCAGGAGATGGCAGCCCCAGGAGGTGATAAGTTCATAAAGCATGTGCCTTGACAGCATCTCATGTAACCTCCATCAACACTGCAGCTGGCAGTGCTTTCCAGGACATGGAAATAGGCAGTGAGGGGAAAGGCAGTGCTTGCGTTAAGCTGGGGAGCTTTTTACACAATGTGAAGCCCTGGTGTCAGGATGCACAAAGCTGGGCAAAGATACTATTACACCAACAAATTCCAGAGATTGGTTTCCTGCTATGTACATTAATGAGACAAAGCTGGTCCAGGCTGACATTCGTGGTAAGTACTTATCATGAGGGACTCTAGAAAAGACAAGATACTACCGTTTTTCTCATTCTTGACCAATGTGCAAACTGAGGGCCTGTTATAAAGAAATACTCAGTGATAAATGCATGGCATCAGTCGATAGAGAAGATAGAATACTTCCTCCTGTCTGCTCCACTTTCAGTGTCTGGTTTAATTTTGAAATGCATTCTTGCAGAAGTGTGGATACAGGCTCCTCCTGCATGCTGTGAGGACCACAGCTGCACACTGACATGCATCACAGTTCTGCCTCTCTCATGTATATAGGCAGATTTCCATGAAAAATCAGTTTCTGATTGCTTCCTGTGGGCTGTGTCATTAGCTGACAATTTTGGTCACTTTTTGTCATTCCAAAAGCACATGGGATACATTTACTGCTTTTGTCTTGCAACACCTACATGAAGTAGCTTTGGACAGTTTTGGACATTTGCTCTTGTAAAGGACCCATGGGTACCTGTGATGTGGTTGGTAACAAGAGAGCAGGGCATTTACGTTCTTCTTGTGTTTCCTCAAGCAACTGTCTCTTCCTGGTCCTCTTGTGTGAACACTAGTTTTTCTGCCTTAATCCTTGCTCAGGTTTTCCTTGCTGAACATCTTTTTGCTTTCTTCTCCTATACATATCTGTGCTGAGAGAATATAGCTGTTTCATAAAAGGATAGGTATTTACTGGTTTTCCGCGCTGAATGGACACTTAATGGGCAGGCTGCTTGCTTCACACCAAACAGCACAGGCTTAGGCGTAGGATATTATGGGGTCTGATTTATCACAGATGGATTTGTCATGGATTCAAGCAGATGACATGAGGCTGGAGTGGCGGGTCCTTGCCCTCCAGCCCTCTGGGCTATTTGCCACAGGCAAGGCAGGCCCACAGCTCTTACCAGGTCCTGCGAACGGGATACTGCCTTTTGTTGCTGCCACAATCCAATGTGTAATTCAAAACTGCTGGTGGGCAGCTCTTGGCAGGACAGGAGCCTTCCCTGATCCATTAAATACTTCTGGGTGTTGACTCTACACATCAGGTTTCTCCCTGCAGAAATCCCAAGGCAACAGTGGCCATAGACTTTGTGAGCTGGTTTTTTTAAACCTTCATTTCTCACATAGCTATCCCTTGTCAAGCCTGGGCCTGGTCCAGAGAGCAAGACTTACCCCTACATTCTTAAAAAACATCTTCTTTTTGAATTATACACCCGAGTGAGCTATAAATGGAGAGTAACTGCCATACGCAAGAACAAAGGGGTTTGCTGAGCAGTGATAAATAATAAATTGCCCAGGAAAAAATGCATCCCCTACCTTGGGTTTTGTTTTGCTTTGGCTTAGCACAATTTCCACAAAATTTTGGCAATCATGCTGCCATTATCTTTTCATGACGGAGGCCCTAGGAACTTGTTCAGCCCACAGCAAGAGCCCTTTATGTACCTACTAATGTGTTGGTTCACAGACAGACGGAGGGAGGCTGCTGATCTGAATAGCAATCAGATGCCAGCAAACGCCGCCTCTCCACAAGAGCCGTGGACGTTAATAATGTCTCTGGGGAGTGGCTGCAGCTGTAATAAAGAAAAGATATCTGCAGTGTTTGCACAGCTCTCTTCATTCATCCTGATATGTAGTGAAGTGTGATAATAAGGACTTTACAGAACCTAACTGACAGTCTTGGGGGCGGGGGGGGGGGGCATTCGTCATGGGGGGAAAAAAAAACGGAAGAAACATTTGTTTCTGCTAGACATAGTTGAAACATGCTGCTATTTTTTAAAGTGACCCTCCGGATTTCGGGTTGTTTTTTTTTTTTTTTGTATGTGAAACAACAATCAAAACATAGTCCTTTCTGAACATAACCATTTTTGATTTGGACCTCTGACTCTGAAAAAATGTCACGTCACAGGCCTGCATGCAGGTTTTTAATCCTCCACCCACAACAACAGTCAGGATTAAAGCAAGCTCCAAAAAAAATGTGATTGCTTCTCCTCTGAACTCCCAGATGCAACAAGGAATCAGTCACGCAGCAAAAAACTAAAACTGGCTCTCTGAAAGTTTTGACCATGCTTTAGACCAGCTCCTGAGAATGCCGAGTGTCCTGGGTCTGACCCTTTGTGCCTCCTGCAAGCCATCAGGAGCTAAGGGTCAGCCAGCATACACAAGGCTGAGCACCGGTGCATAATCACTGGCACTGGTGCATAATCTCCTGGGGCTTCAAGAGCCGCCTACCTTCCCAGAGCAAAGCAATGCCCTCGGGGTGGCCCCCTGAGAGCCACAGGGACCGAACTGGGATGTGGTTTAAAGTGCCTCCAGGCTGGTTCCGGTGCAAAATCACCAGTTTCCACAAGCAGTATCACTGGGCACCACTAAGGACCTGGGGTAGCTCGGTAGCTTCTATCACTTTCAGCAGAGTACATGCAAGATGGGAAAGCGCCTGCGGATGACACAGGTGCCTCCACAATTAAATGCAAGAAAGTTTCTGTGAATATAAATGTAAACACGCGCAGTGTCAAAACATCGGAAATGTAATATCTCGTTGCAGTGTTGCCAGCTCTGTTTATGAATCACTGGCTAATTGAGACTTTAAAAAAATCTCAGTTTCTGGAGTCTTTTGATTACAAGAGAATCTCATCTTTCACTTCAAATAATGGTTGGACTGCTAGTCCTTTTGGCTGAGTATAAATATTCTGAAATTATAACTTAAGGACTTAGAAACTAAAAGACAAATAAAAGAAGCCCCACATTTATTAATTTTAAAACGCTTTTGACTCTTAATTCAACTGACACTTTCAGGACCTGTGTTGCAGTTCCGTAAACACTTCAATTTCAGCACATCTGAGCATCTTACACATGCTCAGTGTACGATTTTTCTTCACGTAGTGACTATGTGACAGGCGTAAGGGTAGGAGTAATCCTGCATGTGCATATTAATGCCTTCCTGCATTTTCTGAAGATATCAGGAAGCTGGATGTCAAAAGAGAAAGTCCCTAAGTATAAAAATGTCAGCAGTTTCTTGTAAGGCTTGGTTGTTTTGGTGGATTGTTTCTTTTTTTTTTTTTTAAGTTAATGACAAGGTAAAATGTAGTGCTGGGCACATCCTCGGCACAGGCTGCCTTCACGCCGCCTCGGGCATAGTCTGGGGTGAGAAATGCTGCACAAACCCAGTCTGAGACGAAAACTGGTGCTCTTGCAAAGCTGCGAGCTGCTCCGGTGGCCAACCCTCCCGCCTGGAGGGCAGCAGGCCCTCCACCGCAAATGCCTTTCTTCACTGTCAACGAGCCATTCAGCCAACGACAGGACACGATCCTGCCTCTGCTGGCTCATGTTTGAGTAGGTTCCAAATCCCAATTATCCCAGCTTGGCTTAATTCAGAAAGCATGTCTGAAGCGCTCTGCCAGCGGCAGTAACAGCAGCCGGGGCAGCCAGGTTGGCTGAGCGCTGTCAGCTGGTGCCGTCAGTGGCTGCGTGGTAGGGACCTTCTCCCACACTACCATCAGAAACATCACCTTCCCCTCCACGGAGAGGTCTCTGCCCGAGGCCAGCAAAGGCTGGGAGGATGTGAGCGGGAGGAGGTTTAAGACATGGCCAAGGGAACCCTCAATGGGGCAACTGTCAATAATGAAAAGTGGGATGCAAACCCACTGCTGTGGTTTTGGCTGAATTGTCCAAAACCAGACCGACAGATGGCCCTTCCCCCTATCCCCCCAAAAAAAAGAGAGGAGAGGAAGAGATAAGGAGATTTAGAAGCTTAGAATGAACTAAACTGCTTTAATGAAGAATTAATAATAAAATGAAAGAAGAAGACAATAATGAAATAGATACAATATATACAAAACTATATCAAGCTCCCAGGATGACATCACCAGCAGGCACTGGGGAAGTCCCAGACTGGACTCAGCGATGGATGGGAACTGGGTTCCAGCTCCGGAGTCAGGAACACACGGATCAGGATCAAAGGCAGATGAACAGACAGGGTCCTCTTTGGACATCGGCCATTGAAGAAAGTGAATTGACCTTTGACCCCTCAGCTTTTATACTGAGCATGGGGGCAGATGGGATGGAATACCCCAGTTGGTCAGTTTTGAGTCACCTCTCCTGTCTGTTCCTCCCCACAGATGTGACCTCTCTACGCTTTTCTGTTTCCAACCCTCTAAGGGGCAAATAATGGAATTGTCTGACCTTGGTTGTTATAGCAATCAGTATAAGCAAGGGTCTTTCCGCATACCATCCCTTGGCACTTAGCACAAACATCGGCCTTATCATCCTGAGAATGAGCAGTTTTCTCCACAATATGCTGTTAATTTCAGAGAGTTAGAAGAGGCGTGGCTAAAATGTAAAATTACTGAACAGAAAATTGGTTTTCTGTTTTACTTTGAACAGGGACACCCACCCACCTTTGTTTCATGTTTCCCAGACGCAGGGACAGTAACTGCTCTAATCACCAGACAGGGTCTGCAGGACATTAGTATTTGCTTACATTTATTCTTTTCAGCGTGTGGAGGGGAGCAAAACCTTGGAGCCCCCCCACCGGTCCCCTCCAAAATCTGAGCAGATCGCGTGGCTCATGCTGGTGTCTCTCTCCAACTGCACACACCTGCATGTTTGCAGGTCAGCCCGTCGCCTTTGTGCTTTGGCAGCAGCGCAGGCATCTGTCAGTCCTCCAACATGTGCTCCAGGCCTGGCTTCTATAGGTCTAGCTGATTAATTAATCTCTGTGCAGCAACTGGAAAATGTAAAGTGCTACATAAAAGATAAGTATTACTATTACTAAATCTGTACTCGACAAGTGTGACTTGACATAAAGTGGCAGGTTTTATCTTACTCGTTGCTACTATCTGAAAGAGGCCATTGAGAGCAAATTTCTGGAGCGTAATTTATTCTATAGACATAGTGGGATAAGTGGTGCACGTGAGAAACTCGGGCTGCGTGCTCCGCGGGAAGCGCTTCGCCGACAGAATACGTGATGATTTTTTTTTATTTTTTTTTTTTTTATTTTTTATTTTTTTTTTCACACATTGCTCGGCTACCTGTGACACAGAGGCTCGAACGCAGGGGCATCAGATGGGTACGGCGTGCTCCCTTGGGAAATTTGGACTAATAAATCAGTGGTGGCATATGGTTGCGGAGCCCCCAGCAAGAGGCAGAGGGTGGGGGTGTTGCAGGAGCGCGGCAGACTGTAATGTCAGAGGCATGACTGGAAAGCAGTGACATTTGGGGTGACGCCGAGGGGGTGCTGGGAGAACGAGAGGAGGTGGCCGATGGGGTGGCTGGAGGGGTTGCAGTGCTTAACGCTCTCCGGCTGGGTGTTCCTTACAGTGTTTGGCAGCTGGGCAGGAGGAGCAAGGGTGGTCAGGAAGTTGAGCTGGGAAGTAATGTGACTGGTAACTACCTATATGAACTAATATTTACATCTCGTGCACTTGTAGAGAGCCTAGCGCTATAGGGAGTTAATCTTTACTATTCTCTCTGGGTCATGTGTAACATAAATATTTAATAACAACAATAATAGTAGTCAAGAGCTTTGAAAATTGATAACTCTGTAGGCAGCTATTTTTATTAATAGGAGTATGGAATATTTGTGACTTAATGGCTGATAAATCATAGAATCAAATCATAGAATCATAGAATCGTTTGAGTTGGAAGGGACCTTAAAGATCATCAAGT